>MEHQ01002596.1:950787-1001042 GCA_008828725.1 Saccharina japonica | reverse complement strand
AMAACCMCAAMGTCCGGTTTYCCCCCCCCCCTTTATTTTGGCGGTCACCAAGGCTGGCGGTCTTGTTAGATCGTTTGTGCGGAGTTGAGATTCTCAACTCCGCACGAGGGGAATGATCGTATCACGTAGTGTGTATATAGTAAGGCACCCACGAGGCAGATACATAGTAATACCCATTGCTGTCTCAGAAAGTGGCCACACCAGAAACTAACTTAACTCATTGAAGCTGTCATCCATATGCAAGTCCGCCTCACAAGCGGTTCTTAGTAGGGTGCAGCTCACACTTTGTGAGACTCGCACAACACCTCACGGCGCTTCCGCGCTTGGTGCTAGCAACGTCTGCCTGGTCGGTGAAAACCCGACATGCTCCGTCCCGGCATTGTAGGGATGCGAGCAACTATGGTCATACGACTACGGCCATGCATGATTATGAAGTACCCCGCCCCCCCGAGTCAGCGGCCTACATATACACTTCACCTGAGTAGCGATGCCACCGAAGGCCACGGCTGGGAGGAGAGAGGCGAAGTAGAGGAACATGATGGCGGGGAGGGACTTCCGGTTCAGGCCGTCGGTCCAATCAGATTTGTACACCTTCGCCCTGTGGACAAAACCGGGAGTTTCACGCGAAACGGAACAGCAACGGAGCGGCGCAATCGATTTAGAAAAAAAGAGAGTAGAGGAATGTAGTCCAATCAGATCCGTATCCCTTCGCCGTGGCCAACGGGGGTTTCGCGCGAAACGAAACAACGGAGCGGCACAATTGACTACAATACGCCAAGTAGGGGAACACGATGGCGGGAAGGGGCTTCCGGGTCAGGTCGTCGGTCCAACAATATGTGTGCATCTTCACCCTGGCCAACCGGGAGTTTCACGCGAAACAGAACAATAACCGAGCGGCGCAACTAACTAACAACCAAACCTTGTCCATATACGGCTGCAAACAGTATCCCAGACTAATTTCAATTAGATTATAACCAAAAATGCGGGTGCATGTAGCTCTAAAGAGTTGAGTGGGGGGGGGGGGCTCCGACTCGCTCCAGGGTGGTAACGACATCCGATACGACTCAAACTTCCTCCCGTCCCCCGACCTCTACCTCCTTAGTCCCGTTAGCAACTCCCATTTTTTTTATATTCTAATTCCAAGTGTTTTGTGCTCAAAACGGGAGTGCGGTGGCAAAAGGGCTGTAAGAACTGCATCCATTTTTCGGGGACAAACCTCTTGGAATTAGAGTAGGACCGTTTGTGCACTGCTGAAAAGGGCTAACCGTACCCTCACGCACGTCGTGCAGATCATCTACAGATAGGTAATGTACAGATAGATCATCAACAGATAGATCATCAACAGATAGATCATCAACAGATAGATCATCTAGGTCCTAATCTGCCGTTATGAGGTGCTGTCAAGGATCCGTATAGCACAGATCCAACCCACGAAACATGTCCTAGATCATGCATATCATGCGGCTCCCACCCGGCGACACTAGTTAGATCATACAGATCATACAGACCAGGGATATATCCGCCCTCAAATTTTCTAGATCGCCAACTAGGAATCGATGATTTGACCGATTGGCCATAAAATGACCCAAAGGTACCTTATATAAACGACCAAATGTACCTGATATTTTCGGCCACACTGGTATAAGGTTACACACNAAAAAGTGCTGAAATCTTCTCGCGATAAAAATGCAAAGCAAGAACCGTAGTGGGGGAGGAGGGAGAGGAGCCTACTTTGTGACCCCGAATCTGAGTTACGACTAGGGAGGGAGAAAGACGGAAGTGCGAAGATAATAAATGGGATGGACAAAAAAAAAAAAAAAATGCAACCGAACATGAAACTGGGAGTAGGAAGTGCACCTTTAGTCCAGAGTGATCTGCGAAAGCACAGTTTAAACCCACCCCTTCAGATACGACACATGCGATAGAAGCTGTAGAATCACAAACTGAAAAGCCTAGCGAACCTTCGACAGAAGTTTTAGCCACTTTGAATACGGATCAGAGATCAGCTTTTGAAAGGTTGTGGCGGCGGGTGCCCCCACACTTACAAGAAATAAAATTTCGATTTCGAAAAAGAGCTGTGGACGGCAGCCGATATTGACGCTTTGGGGGAACTGCCGTGTCAGTATGAGCATCGTTTCTCCCAGATCACAGTACTGATCTGGGACGCGTTACAGTTGACCCGTTCCGCATTATACTCAAAAATGATGCGAGACCAGTCAAACAGAGACCGTACCGTCACTCTCCAGTATTGGCGGCAAATGTGAAAACGGAAACAGATAAGCTAGTGCTGGCAGGATTACTGCGACGATCATACTCCAACTGGTCAAGCCCAATAGTAGTGATCGCAAACGCCGATGGAAGGGTTCGGATAACGTGTAACTACGAGAAGGTCAACGAACAATCTGTCCTTCCAGTTTTGCCTCTGCAAACGGTAGATAACCTCTTATCGGATTTAGGGGGGGGCACATGTTTTCAGTACAATGGATTTAGTCAGCGGATTTTTCCAGTGTTCCCTACACGAGGACTCCATGCCCCTTACAGCAGTGTGTACGCAATCAGGGAATTGGGAGTGTACGGTCATGCCGATGGCGCTTGCGTCGAGCCCAGGGTGGTTTCAGTCGATCGTGTGCCGCGTGTGTGAGGGTCTGGAACGAGTGCGATTATTTTCTTGACGATATCGTCTGTTTTTCGAAAAACGGCCAGGAACATATCGGTGATTTACGCAAATATTTCGAGCGGCTGACCACCTTCGACTTGAAGTTAGCGCCGAAGAAAGCACACCTACGAGTAAAGGCGGTGGAATTTTTGGGCCACAGAGTAACAGCAGAGGGGATAGCACCTGACCCGGGGAAAGTAGAAGCACTAACGAAGATGCCGATGCCATCGAACGTTAGTCAGCTACGCTCACTGTTGGGAGCGATGAGTTGTTCCTGGAATTTTTTACCAAAAATGGCGGCAGAAACAAAGACTCTTGTGTAAATGTCCGTCCGTTTTTCTTCTTTTGCTTCAAATTTTAGCGTCCGCTAAACACCTAAGAGCACTCTTCGACGAAAAAACAAAAACACGTCTAGGCAGCGCATCTCACACCGCTCGCTCACCATCCTACTTACTCCCTAAAACATGGAAGGGGCGGCGCTAGACACTCACTGCCTGATCTCTACATCGCGTACGCACGCGCGTCCTCGTGCACGTAATTGGTCAAAGCTCAGTGGCGATACCCCCCCCCCCCCAAAAATTATATCSCTTCAGTATATATTTTATTGGGTTGGCGTCGGTTGGCGRCCGCGCTGTGAAACACGCTCTCATGMGKGSRSAAAMCMAGGTACCGGTTTCCCCCCCCCCTTTATTTTGGCGGTCACCAAGGCTGGCGGTCTTGTTAGATCGTTTGTGCGGAGTTGAGATTCTCAACTCCGCACGAGGGGAATGATCGTATCACGTAGTGTGTATATAGTAAGGCACCCACGAGGCAGATACATAGTAATACCCATTGCTGTCTCAGAAAGTGGCCACACCAGAAACTAACTTAACTCATTGAAGCTGTCATCCATATGCAAGTCCGCCTTACAAGCGGTTCTTAGTAGGGTGCAGCTCACACTTTGTGAGACTCGCACAACACCTCACGGCGCTTCCGCGCTTGGTGCTAGCAACGTCTGCCTGGTCGGTGAAAACCCGACATGCTCCGTCCCGGCATTGTAGGGATGCGAGCAACTATGGTCATACGACTACGGCCATGCATGATTATGAAGTACCCCGCCCCCCCGAGTCAGCGGCCTACATATACACTTCACCTGAGTAGCGATGCCACCGAAGGCCACGGCTGGGAGGAGAGAGGCGAAGTAGAGGAACATGATGGCGGGGAGGGACTTCCGGTTCAGGCCGTCGGTCCAATCAGATTTGTACACCTTTGCCCTGTGGACAAAACCGGGGGTTTCACGCGAAACGGAACAGCAACGGAGCGGCGCAATCGATTTAGAAAAAAAGAGAGTAGAGGAATGCAGTCCAATCAGATTCGTATCCCTTCGCCGTGGCCAACGGGGGTTTCGCGCGAAACGGAACAACGGAGCGGCGCAATTGACTACAATACGCCAAGTAGGGGAACACGATGGCGGGAAGGGACTTCCGGGTCAGCTCGTCGGTCCAACAATATGTGTGCATCTTCACCCTGGCCAACCGGGAGTTTCACGCGAAACAGAACAATAAACGAGCGGCGCAACTAACTAACAACCAAACCTTGTCCATATACGGCTGCAAACAGTATCCCAGACTAATTTCAATTAGATTATAACCAAAAATGCGGGTGCATGTAGCTCTAAAGAGTTGAGTGGGGGGGGGGGGCTCCGACTCGCTCCAGGGTGGTAACGACATCCGATACGACTCAAACTTCCTCCCGTCCCCCGACCTCTACCTCCTTAGTCCCGTTAGCAACTCCCATTTTTTTTATATTCTAATTCCAAGTGTTTTGTGCTCAAAACGGGAGTGCGGTGGCAAAAGGGCTGTAAGAACTGCATCCATTTTTCGGGGACAAACCTCTTGGAATTAGAGTAGGACCGTTTGTGCACTGCTGAAAAGGGCTAACCGTACCCTCACGCACGTCGTGCAGATCATCTACAGATAGGTAATGTACAGATAGATCATCAACAGATAGATCATCAACAGATAGATCATCAACAGATAGATCATCTAGGTCCTAATCTGCCGTTATGAGGTGCTGTCAAGGATCCGTATGGCACAGATCCAACCCACGAAACATGTCCTAGATCATGCATATCATGCGGCTCCCACCCGGCGACACTAGTTAGATCATACAGATCATACAGACCAGGGATATATCCGCCCTCAAATTTTCTAGATCGCCAACTAGGAATCGATGATTTGACCGATGTGTGTAACCTTATACCAGTGTGGCCGAAAATATCAGGTACATTTGGTCGTTTATATAAGGTACCTTTGGGTCATTTTATGGCCATCTAGAGGTTTCGTATATTAACGACCAGACAGACTGGTACAAGACCCTGTTCGAGTTTCCGGCACGGGAAAAAACGACGACAGTAGTAGTAAAATGCCGACAACTTCGTACGTACAGCATCGGTTACACCAGGCTATCCGGGGCAGGTAGGTTACAGGGTTGTATTATACAATATACCGTGTATAGGGGCCGGTAGATTTTAGTACCCGAACCAAACATGCAGGGGTTTTCGCTCGTGTACCACATGCCTGGAGACCGACACCCTTATCACACGTGTGCTATGACAGCACATTCCCTTGGGACGAATGGGCGAATATCAGAGAGCCGATATTTTCTTTCAACTATGGGGGCACGCACACACACACAAAAACATGCGACGGAAATGGTGCCTCTGGGAAAAAATATCGTGGAGATCTGTTTGCGGTAAAATAGACATCGTGTCGCTGGACGTTTTTAGTCTCTCTCCGTGGTCGAGAGAAAATCAGCTGAAAAAAATGCCCCGAGGGGGTATGTGCTATCTTAAACCATCCGAGTGTTGTGCGGTACTACTACCGTTTTGCTGTGCTCCCTACACCATGCAAACACGATTGATAAACGCCACGGGCTCTTGCTGGTTTGCCGCATTTCTGGGTCCCAAACAGGCAAAAAACAGAAAAATAAATAAATGAATGAATAAATAAACGCTCTTATGAGCGAGAAAAACGCCGGATGATTCCGACTCCGGCGGCGCCCAAACGGCTAAGAAACGAGACGCAGGGTCGTCGAAACCACGAAACGTCCGGCGGCGGCGCCCGAACGGCTTACGATATGGGACATCGGGGCATTGAAACGCACGGTACAAGGCGAAGGGGCATCGGAAGCACGAGAAGAGGGCGTAGGGTAAGGCGTACGTCTCTGTACGAGTGGTTGCGCCTTCTCCCCGAGAGAGGACGAATACTACCCCGGCCGGCCCAGAGGGTCTTCTTTCGGCCCGTCCCCGGGTTACACACGGCTACGGACGTCGGTTTGCCAGGATTTTTTCGAAAGGAGCAATCGTACGACGGCGAGGAGCCCTCCCAAAACAGCAAGCATACCTGCAACAACGAGAATAACATAACCAAGACAACTACACCGACACCAACACAACAAAAGCACACCAATATCACCACCGCCACCACCACCAACTCCACCACCACCACAACCACCACCACCAACGACACAACCACCGCCAACACCACCCCCACCAGAAAACGAATCCTTAACCAATCCCGCGAAAACAAAACAAACCTCACCCCTACTACTGTCGTCCCCAAAATGCACGGAAGGCTCTGTTGCAAAGGGTGTTAAAAGAACAAGGAACATGTAATCCCGTTTCGAGGATGCCTCTATACACCAACCAGTGTCACCACATATTTCCTTCCCTCCCTCTCTCCCACCCCACCCCTCCAGCCTCACCTCCGCTCAAAGTCCGCCGCAAGGTCGCCCCCAATCCTAAACTTCTTGCTCTTCTCTCCCGCCACCACCCCGTCCACCGCCGCCACCGCCCCGTTTAGCGCCTCAACCACATCGCCAGCCACGCCCTCCGTCCCCGCTCCCCCCTCTTTACCCTCTACGTCCCCAACGCTGGTCGAATCTGTCGTGGACCCGAAACTTCCGACCGATTCGCGGGTCGCCGATAACAGACCACTCCCACCGCCGCCGCCGTACGCAGCATCGGGCCCCCTCCCCAGCACAGAGCGTCCGGACGCACCGCCACCCCCGCCACCGCTCTTACTCCACTCCCCACGCCGCCAAGAGGCGCCCGCCATCGACCCCTCGCCCCCAGCACCGCCACCCGCAGTACCCGCGCCCGCGCCAGCACTAGCACCAGCAGCCGCACGCATGGGCTCGCCCGCGCGAACACCTGCCGCTGCTGCTAACGCTGCTGCTGCTGCGGAGCCGCCGCCGCCGCCACTCTGACTGGCGCCATCAAAAGAGGCGTTATTACGGCGACGCCCCCCGCGACGAGAACGGAAAACCGTGCCGACTGCTGACCGCAGCAGCCCGCGGCGCCCGAGAGACATGGAAGGCGTTCCGCCGCGGGAGACCCGGCCGAAGTAGTTATCGCAGCCGCGGTGGCTGCTGTGGAGACGGGAGGAGGAGAAGGAGGCGGTGGTGGCCGAAGAGGGGATCGGGGCCGCGCGGGAGGCCAGGTGGGGGACGGATCGGCGCGGCAATGATGGCGGCCTCAGGGAGGGAGTGAACGCCATCGCTGAGGTGGTGGTGGTGGTGGGGGGGGAGGGTTAAGGAGGCGGCGGGAAGGGGGGAGGGGGTCAGATGGTGTCTGCTCCGGTATGAAAATGGACGATTGGTGTACTAGTGCACCGCGCTGTTACTATAGTCTATACTCTGTACCTGAGGGCACCTACTTGTATTAATGCAAGACAAAGAGCATTGAGAAAGGCAGGCCGATATTTATGAGATAGACAGGCGATGAAGAAATTCAGGAGCGGGTTATACTGAAGGTAGTGTCGAATGCGCCCTTTCCCAGATAAGAAATCCGGCCTGGGTCAATATTCCTGGTTCTTACCAGCTACCAGCTATCCTGAACTGCGTACACGTACGTAGCGTGGACCTTGTCATTCTGCACGAACATACGAGTACCAGTGCGGCAGTACGGGAGGCGTACCACTTGGATCATGCTTTGTTCGAGAAATAAACAGGAAAGTTATTTAGTCCACGCTAGATTTCACATTTACTTCGAAAAATCTGTGCGTTCTACGGTAAATCAGCGGGGGCAGTGCAATCGCCGAGCAATGAATTCATGCTGATGTACGGAAACACTCTCGACGGGCTCCTTCCAAAGACTCCCACGTTCGGTGTGTGTTTATGTGGTTCCCTTGTGTTGAAGAAAATCGGCGCGGTAATTCCTTCCCAGCAGGGCGAGGTAGGTTACCGTGCTTACCGTCACGTTAAGGTACTTGTACTCGTATGGCGATACCATCCTGTTCATATTTGTGAAGGTCGGTTGCCCATTACCCATTACCCATTACCCAAGCTCCAGCTAGACTACGAGTACGTGCTCGTATCCTGTTATGTAATACGTACTGCTCGGTAGTGATACGAGTAGTGTCCAAACGGATCTTCACGGCTATGCCGGTTGCGGTATGCCCCTCTCGGGCGTCGGCTCTATCGTGGATGGGTCGGTTGGTACGTGGGGTGACTGCTTTCGTACCTGTGCGAGGTGGACCCTGTTCTTTTTGTGGTGTTTTTTTTTGGTCTTTTTTGGTGGACCCTGTTCTTTTTTTGTGGTGTTTTTTTTGTTGTTTTTTTTTTGTTCGCTACGTACAAGGGCTCCGCGTGGGTGCCGGCATAGGGCATAAATAGTGTGTCAATTACCTGGACCGCTGGATCGCGTAATAAGTGGCGAAGGTGAGGATGGTGGCCTTGTTTTTTTTTCGTACCTGGTGTTTGTTTTCGTCCGCTGGCATAGTTCAGCGTACCACTACTGCTGCTGTGGTGATACTGTATCAAGATCGGCTACTCTTACCGTATACCCCTCCCTACGGTCGAAGCTGGGGGGAAAAAAACTCCGAAAACAAACAAAAGTATACACTACCAGTACCTCTCAACACCCAGCACGACATGTGTAACGTTACTCGTACTGCCGCCGCTGTCAGAATCAATCTGCGCTGTTGCGGCCCGTGCCCTGTGTGCCCTGCGGCATACGCACACGCACACACCTGGCCAAAACTTTTACTTCGGGCGCAGCACGTTTGCGATGCAGACGTGACGTCAGATGTCTCTTTTTGGTACTACGACTGCTGCTGCAGTCTACTACTAGTAGTACTGCTGCTGTACTCGTACCAGTATGTTATGTGATCTGTGATGCCACATCACATACCGTTATCGTACCACTTGATTTTTGTATAGGATACGTTTACTCCACGTGGCCGATACTATACTGATTTAGTGCTTGTTTACGTATCGCCAGCCTGAAAGGGCCGGCTATAGGCGTGTTGCTCTGAAGCAGTTGCGTTGCGGTACGCAGAGGTTAGCAAAGAGCTTTAGCCAGGGTTTCTCGCTGAGCCTGCTATAGAAGCTGCTGTCGCCGTATGCCAGGTAGATGTCAACAGACACACGGCAGTCCTACGAGTACGTAGACGTATGACAGCCGTACGGTACAGCTGTTTAAAAACAGGAAAAAAAGAGCTTTTTCCGCGAACGTGCGAACGAAAACAGTCCTCCAAATTATGATGGGCCACCACCAACCCGATGCTAAAGGCCGAACACCGCGAGCTACGCCAGGCTGGGGCAACTACAGTACGTACAGAGGGATCATCGAATTCACAGCTCACCTCGTCCTGAGCAGAGGCCCACGACGGCCAGTTGGGCAACATGTCTCACGGTGCCGAACCCATTTTTGAATGAATGCTGTTGCCGCTTCGCCCCTCCTCCTCCCATGTTCGACGGAGAGAGAGTGATCGAGACGGTCCGTGGCCTTGCCTCCTAGGGTCCAGTCGCGGATTGTCTTCGGTGTCGTCGGAGAACAAGCACTTGCCTCGTTGAGAGCAGACGCTCACCTACGTGTGCTCAGGAAGCAAGGTACCCGCAAACCAGGTCAGCGCGACGCTGGTGTCACGCCGTCACGCCCCTATAATCCAGTGACACATGACGACCATAATATGGAGGTCTTTACACTAGGGGGCATGATATTTTTGTCCCCCCCCCTCACTGCGAGCACACACACCAGGCCTCTGATGAGGCTCCATGGCGGAAGAATCGGGCTGCAGTGCGGGATTACCGTAGCGGTGGTGCAAGGTTTCGCTTTGGGCCCGAGCCTGCAAGGCACGACGCTTACTGGAAGAGGTGACAGCAGTATATATCGACGTTGTGACGGGACTGTCTGTTTTTTTATACCGCCTTGTACAAGCAACAAACGACACATGTTTTACACGCAACACGCACACACGTTCCAATGTTGCTCTGCGCAGCTTCTTGCGATACAACAGCTGTGTGTACGGAAACAGCGAGGCAATCATTAGCCGGTGCACAGCAAGCGCTCCCCGTGCCGTGGCGATGTCTCGGCGGACGCCAACTTCAGCACTTTCTTCCCTCGTCAACTCTCGTCGATTTTTGCTTACCCACGCTATAACATGCGCTCTCGACAGACGGTGTCATTTGAGAATAAAAACCTCCATGGGGAGAATCGAACTCTCGACATCCGGGCCTACAGGCTTCGTGGCTACCAGTTAGACCACCGGGGCGACCGGCATTAAATATGGTTGATGTCCCAAATGTCGAAGTGGAATTTCAGATGTACCAGCCTCTACTAAGGCTTCCCTGGGAAACCAGCCCTTATTATAACGGATATAATACATACCATCGGACGCCACCGTTCCGCCTGTATTAGTGATCTCGATTTTTCACCCACGACATTGCACTTGGTATTCTGTATTGGCTTCCCGAAGACCTTGCAACCACAGCTGCCCCGCTAATTGACTCTATTAACCCTACCGCACTGTTGACCCACTCTGTATAACGCTGTTCACTTTCGTCAGTCCCGTTATCACGCATATTAAACGTTACCTTGGTTTCAGTGTTATTGATGTCAACGCATTTTCTAGTTGGAAAATCTGCCCAACTATCTCGCCCTAGTAATGCTGCATGATTCATTGCATCGCCAGGTACTACGTGCGCGTACACCGCTCAACAAACAGTCGGTGTTCGTCTACCTCCCGAGGGCATTCCCCCCTCTCCTCCCATCTGCACATTCCACCGTACTCTTTTGGTCGTGATCGAAGTTACACCATGAAAACCTCCCCACCTCCTTTCTGGTATTTCTGTTAGACCGTTTTCAGACACCGCCCCGCACCCCAGCATACGTTTCCATACCTTACGTTGAATGAAGGTTGATGGACTCCCAGTGTCCAGCAGCACAGTGCAGCTTTGTGTACGCGTAGCCTTGGATCCTCCAAAAATCAGTGCTCGTGCAGTGTGACGTCTCCTGTCGAGTGCCACCTTCCCCCCCACGGCTCTTGTAAACTCTGGTAAATAATCTGCTCGTTCTCCACTCGATATCTCCGCCTGGCAAGGTGGGAAGACCATGGATGGCATGTTATTACTCTGGTTCTGCGTGGTATCGAGTGCATATATGCTATCTGGCATGCCCGGCTTACTAGAAAACTCCCCCTGTTGAACCTTACTACTCCTATCCGTGCTCTTGTGTATTTGAGGTCGTGTTGGATACATCAACACTTTCCACCGGGCTAGCCGTGTCTCGCTCACAAATGGTCAGCATCTTATCTATCCGGGTACGATGTTTCACTCGTGCGTGTGGTATATTTTGTGCATTGTTTCCAACGTTATCGTTACCGATCTTAGGTTGTATTGCCATCACCGGCGGGGAAAACCCGCGGGCTTTGCTAGGTGGGCAAGACGTCGCTCCCCTATTTCCGCTTCCCCGGGCTCTAAAACTATCGGTGGGGGGTAATTCTCTCTTAACCTGTACATTTGAAGCAGGCGCGCCCTTCGCCCTGTTGATAGTAGACAGTGACTTGTTTTGGGTTTGACTCTGAACCAACACACTCAACGATTTCTCGTTGCTTCGAACTTGTTTTTTTCTCGGTAGCTTACAGCTAGTTTCTGCGCCGTCCGGACGTCCAAACCTACCCGCCACGCTACTACTACTTGCGACGGAGCTTGTGCAGAACGTTCATTTTATGGTGTTAGTGCACAATCGGACGTCGGGATAATTACTCCCGCTCTCTCCAGAGAGACAACTATTAGCTCCACCCCCGTTCTTACCGACTACACGTAGGCAGATTGTATCCTACCTCTTGACTTGGACCCACGTTGTGCACCGTGGTTTCCGCCGAACTCTTCCTCGCGTCCTGAGACGCTGGGAGGGCCTCCCCTCCTTTTCCGGATTCCCTTCTCCCGGTCGCATTTGTACCTGTGCGAAAAACATTGGATTTCAGCGGGGGCCGTGGTGCTACCGGCAAGTCGACCCACTTTCCGTCGCCTTTTCTAATACCTCTGCGCTCCCGCGCATGGCATGCCATTGGCACAACCGCTGTTACCACCTACGCCATCGCGTCAATACCTCTGCTTGGGTTCCCTCTCCCACCGCTGGGTTGATTATGCAAGATTTGTTATTGTAGGGTGCGGGACAGTCACGTGCAAAATGGGTATCTTCGGCGCAGTTTAGGCATCTCGGTCCGAAGGCTCTTCGGGCAGCATATTTTGCCTCCCTCGTGTCGTCGTGGATGTAAAAACCTGGTTCATTATTATTCGTGCCGAAGCCCCCGCTGCTCTGCTTAATAACATAAACTCTCTCGAACCCAAGATCTGCGTCCTCAAAGTCCACCTCTCTCTGATCTACAGCCATGATCCCCCCCAAACTTCTGGTTGTTGAAGTTTCTCGGTACGTTCTATTTCTATTACTACGGTGCATCGGCTCGCCCCCCCCCATTCACTCGTGACGACTCGCTCGCAACCGACTGATTCAACGATAAATCGTCCAAAGCCCCCAACAATTCGTCTACGTTCGCAAACGGCACTGCTGTCATGTTTCTGCCGGCGAAAATCTGTGCGCTCAGGGGTGCGAATTGGTCGTCTATGCCCGTTTTGATTGTTAACTGCATTGTACCGTCTTCCGGGGCTACCTGTCCAATACACCTCACATTGGACAAAACAACCTCAACTCTCCGAGGTACTCGGAGAAGGGTGTACCCGGCGCTATCACTACGTTTTGAAGGGTCTGCATCGCTGCAGCTGGTGAAGCCTTATGATACTTAACCCTCTACGTAGGATACGTAAAATCGAATCGAAAATTTCATCCTCGTCAAGGAGTTTGCCCCCCCGTGGGTGAAAGCACTCGTCACCAGCGTCTTCATCCTTGGTGCCTGCGGAGATGCAGCGCGAACCGAGCGGAGAATGTGGCGGTCTAAAACTTTCTCCCAACCCCGGGTCCAGTCTACTGTGTTGGTATCATCACGTGCTTCTCGTACACTTTCTACTGATTTTCGCAGCGAAGAGGTGAAGTGTACCAAGTCTGCTACGCTGTGATCACAGGAAAACGGGATGTTTGGTGCCGCGATCAAAAGGCCTGTATCAAATCTGGCCATAGACCGTTTAATACTTTGAATCGTCGCTGTACTACTAGGGCCCTGCGTGGTCGTAGGTCTACTACGAAGAGTGGTTGTGTTGGAGTTGCGTTGAGCCTGGTCAACCATATCTTGATCGATCTCACACGCATCTCATGGTCATTTTCGTTCTGCGGTTCTTTCTCGCACCTGTTTCTGGTGCTCCGGCTGTCTCGATCCCCGTTACCTCCTCCGCAACCGCCGCCTCCGCCTCCGTTACCTCCTCCCCCAAAACCACCACCACCGCCGAAACCACCACCGCCACCACCGTTACCACCGCCAAATCCACCACCACCGCCACCACCGTTACCACCGTTACCACCACCAAAGCCACCGCCGTTACCACCGTTACCACCGCCAAATCCACCACCGCCACCGCCTTTACCACTGCCAAAGTTTCCTCTGCGGTTACCGCCGCCACTGAAACCTCCTCCTTGGTTACCGACGCCCCCGTACCCCCCTCTCTTCCTTCCCTCCACTAGCACCTCCGCCTTTACCGCGGCTTCCCCTACTCCCTCTAGAACTCTCTCGGCTGCTCCCTCCACTTTCTTTTTGTCGGGGGCTTTTGGCGCCCTCGCCAAAATAACTTCCGTGGGTGTGCCCGTTTCCGCGCTGCTGCCCGCTACTCGGTTCTGTCGTCCGGGTCGTTTCCTTTTTCTGAACGACCCGGACGCCAGAGCCGAGTGGCGAGCAGCAGCGGGGAAGGGGGCACATCTGCGGAAGTTATTATGGCGAGAGGACGCCAAAAGCCCCCGACAAAAAGAAAGTGGAGGGAGCAGCCGAGAGAGTTCTAGAGGGAGTAGGGGAAGCCGCGGTAAAGGCGGAGGTGCTAGTGGAGGGGAGAGGGGGGTACGGGGGCGTGGGTAACTAAGGAGGAGGTTTCAGTGGCGGCGGTAACCGCAGAGGAAACTTTGGCGGTGGTAACGGCGGTGGCGGTGGTGGATTTGGCGGTGGTAACGGTGGTAACGGCGGTGGCGGTGGTGGATTTGGCGTTGGTAACGGTGGTGGCGGTGGTGGTTTAGGCGGTGGCGATGGTTTCGGGGGAGGAGGTAGCGGAGGCGGAAGCGGAGGCGGCGGTTATGGAGGAGGTATCGGGGATCGAGACAGCCGGAGCCCAATAAACGGGTGCGAGAAAGAACCGCAGAACGAAAATGACCATGAGATGCGTGTGAAAGAACCTCCAGCCGTCTCATCACCAGGCAACTTCGTCAAGGTCGGGCTTTCGGTGCTCCCCAGGCGTCCCCTCAAGAGTGCGATAACCTCGTCCACTCCATACTTCATGGTCTTTGGCGATTGCTCCTCATTCGTGCGCCTGGGGGCTGCTACGATTTTCCGACCTTCCTCTTTCACAGGCGCCCCGGTGGGCCCTGCGACAGCTGTGGTGGCCCACTAGCGCGCTTGGTTGGCGATTCCGCCTTGGCCACCGTGCCCTGGTTACGCGAGAAGCGTCTGGTGGGAGTCGTGAGAGTTTTGCTCCCTTTCACGATCTTGCTTGTGGTTGCGGGCGGCATCTTCTCGTGTCGTGTCGAGCTCCAATCGAACGTGAGCTCAGCCGTGTCCTGATGCCGATTCGACGCCACTGAGATGGGAAGAGACTTTGGCAGTCTCTCACGATGTCAGGCCGAAGGGGATGCCCTCAGACTTTAGTTGGTTCGGAGTGGCAGAGGCAGTACTTCAGGTCAAGGAGTCGAGGAGAAGAGACGTGATATTTTATTATCGTCACAGCAAGATGAAAGCAAATCCCAGGACTGAGAGAGAGGCTCTGGTAGCCTACTCTCACCGTCACTGTAAATCTACGTCCGCTCCTACAGTAGATCTATCAGATACTCTGCAAGAGTCGTGTACGTACACGTTCTCCTATGTTGAACTACCCGCATTATCTCTAATAATAGTTGTAGATCATCAACCTACAGGTCTACGACCCAGGCACAGCAAATAACATTCTTTGTACTCGTACTCGTACTCGACTAGTCCTTGACTTCTCAACTCTCTGTCCAATCATATACTCGTCTACTGTACTGGCCAGCTCTACCTCCGAATGGTTAGTCTACCAGTAGTCTTATCACGCTCTGTATGTTAGCTCCTCTTACCACAGTGGCTATTAATAGCAGTCAGTCTCCCGGCAGGATAGCCTGCTACCTGCTATACAGAGGCTGACTCATCCCCTAGTCCCTACTCTGTAACGCCTCGAAATAATCCTGAAACCCAGTATCACCTCAGTCGTTGCTGCAACACGCCTCTTACCCCCTCCGCTAACCCCTCCCGGAGGGTGGTTTATCGTCATAAGACAACGGCCATGCATGACATGAACACTTTCCCCTCCCCCCCTCCCCCGACCCCCGTATTGCACACGCCTCTGCGAATATCCAGGTCACCCAAGGCACGCTGGGCGTGATCGAGTACGTAATATCGTGCGGCGTGGGCGGTATGGTGTACGCTGCTTTTGGGGGTCAGCCGATGACGTTCATCGGGCCCACAGGCCTTACCCTGGCCTTCATGACGTCCCTGTACAGGTGGGGATGCTGTGGCGGAAGGGGGTAGGGGGGGTTGGGGGGTGTACTCATGTCACGCGTGGCCGTAGTCGTGTCAACTTAGACCCTCGCATCCCTACAATGCCGGCAAGGAGCACGTCCGGTTTTCGCCGACGAGGTAGACCAAGCGCGAAGCGAAACGTGAGGTGCTGGGTGAGTGTCATGAAGGGCGAGCTGCATCCTACTATTAATAAGAGCCCCTTGTGAGGCAGACTTTCTTGCGTACGGCCGCGTTTCAGTGCCAACTTTGTTTAAGCTATATTTTTCCCCTCCCAAGAGGGGGTGGGGAGAGGGAGAGAGGAGGGCGGGAAGGGGGGGGAGGAGGAGGGGAGGAAAATTGGAGAGAGGATGTAAGGGGGAGGGAGGGGGTGAAGAGGGGGAGGAGGAGAAGAAGGAGAGGGGAAGGGTAATATAGCTACAGTTAGACCAATAGAAGGATACGCGGCCGTACGCAGAAGATGAGCCATACAGAGAGAGAAGGACTTCTTATGTGAATAGTGACAGGATGCATGCTCGCGGCCGGTTTCGATGAGCACGTGCACGCGCAGAACCGTGGCACTTTCGCTTCGCGCTTGGTCTACCTCGTCGGCGAAAACCGGACGTGCTCCTTSGCCGGCATTGTAGGGATGCGAGGGTCTAAGATGACACGACTACGGCCACGCGTGACATGAGTACACCCCCCAACCCCCCCTACCCCCTTCCGCCACAGCATCCCCACCTGTACAGGGACGTCATGAAGGCCAGGGTAAGGCCTGTGGGCCCGATGAACGTCATCGGCTGACCCCCAAAAGCAGCGTACACCATACCGCCCACGCCGCACGATATTACGTACTCGATCACGCCCAGCGTGCCTTGGGTGACCTGGATATTCGCAGAGGCGTGTGCAATACGGGGGTCGGGGGAGGGGGGGAGGGGAAAGTGTTCATGTCATGCATGGCCGTTGTCTTATGACGATAAACCACCCTCCGGGAGGGGTTAGCGGAGGGGGGAAGAGGCGTGTTGCAGCAACGACTGAGGTGATACTGGGTTTCAGGATTATTTCGAGGCGTTACAGAGTAGGGACTAGGGGATGAGTCAGCCTCTGTATAGCAGGTAGCAGGCTATCCTGCCGGGAGACTGACTGCTAGCCACTGTGGTAAGAGGAGCTAACGTACAGAGCGTGATAAGACTGCTGGTAGACTAACCATTCGGAGGTAGAGCTGGCCAGTACAGTAGACGAGTATATGATTGGACAGAGAGTTGAGAAGTCAAGGACTAGTCGAGTACGAGTACGAGTACGAAGAATGTTATTTGCTGTGCCTGGGTCGTAGACCTGTAGGTTGATGATCTACAACTATTACTAGAGATAATGCGGGTAGTTCAACATAGGAGAACGTGTACGTACACGACTCTTGCAGAGTATCTGATAGATCTACTGTAGGAGCGGACGTAGATTTACAGTGACGGTGAGAGTAGGCTACCAGAGCCTCTCTCTCAGTCCTGGGATTTGCTTTCATCTTGCTGTGACGATAATAAAATATCACGTCTCTTCTCCTCGACTCCTTGACCTGAAGTACTGCCTCTGCCACTCCGAACCAACTAAAGTCTGAGGGCATCCCCTTCGGCCTGACATCGTGAGAGACTGCCAAAGTCTCTTCCCATCTCAGTGGCGTCGAATCGGCATCAGGACACGGCTGAGCTCACGTTCGATTGGAGCTCGACACGACACGAGAAGATGCCGCCCGCAACCACAAGCAAGATCGTGAAAGGGAGCAAAACTCTCACGACTCCCACCAGACGCTTCTCGCGTAACCAGGGCACGGTGGCCAAGGCGGAATCGCCAACCAAGCGCGCTAGTGGGCCACCACAGCTGTCGCAGGGCCCACCGGGGCGCCTGTGAAAGAGGAAGGTCGGAAAATCGTAGCAGCCCCCAGGCGCACGAATGAGGAGCAATCGCCAAAGACCATGAAGTATGGAGTGGACGAGGTTATCGCACTCTTGAGGGGACGCCTGGGGAGCACCGAAAGCCCGACCTTGACGAAGTTGCCTGGTGATGAGACGGCTGGAGGTTCTTTCACACGCATCTCATGGTCATTTTCGTTCTGCGGTTCTTTCTCGCACCCGTTTATTGGGCTCCGGCTGTCTCGATCCCCGATACCTCCTCCATAACCGCCGCCTCCGCTTCCGCCTCCGCTACCTCCTCCCCCGAAACCATCGCCACCGCCTAAACCACCACCGCCACCACCGTTACCAACGCCAAATCCACCACCGCCACCGCCGTTACCACCGTTACCACCGCCAAATCCACCACCGCCACCGCCGTTACCACCGCCAAAGTTTCCTCTGCGGTTACCGCCGCCACTGAAACCTCCTCCTTAGTTACCCACGCCCCCGTACCCCCCTCTCCCCTCCACTAGCACCTCCGCCTTTACCGCGGCTTCCCCTACTCCCTCTAGAACTCTCTCGGCTGCTCCCTCCACTTTCTTTTTGTCGGGGGCTTTTGGCGTCCTCTCGCCATAATAAATTCCGCAGATGTGCCCCCTTCCCCGCTGCTGCTCGCCACTCGGCTCTGGCGTCCGGGTCGTTTAGAAAAAGGAAACGACCCGGACGACAGAACCGAGTAGCGGGCAGCAGCGCGGAAACGGGCACACCCACGGAAGTTATTTTGGCGAGGGCGCCAAAAGCCCCCGACAAAAAGAAAGTGGAGGGAGCAGCCGAGAGAGTTCTAGAGGGAGTAGGGGAAGCCGCGGTAAAGGCGGAGGTGCTAGTGGAGGGAAGGAAGAGAGGGGGGTACGGGGGCGTCGGTAACCAAGGAGGAGGTTTCAGTGGCGGCGGTAACCGCAGAGGAAACTTTGGCAGTGGTAAAGGCGGTGGCGGTGGTGGATTTGGCGGTGGTAACGGTGGTAACGGCGGTGGCTTTGGTGGTGGTAACGGTGGTAACGGTGGTGGCGGTGGTGGTGGATTTGGCGGTGGTAACGGTGGTGGCGGTGGTGGTTTCGGCGGTGGTGGTGGTTTTGGGGGAGGAGGTAACGGAGGCGGAGGCGGCGGTTGCGGAGGAGGTAACGGGGATCGAGACAGCCGGAGCACCAGAAACAGGTGCGAGAAAGAACCGCAGAACGAAAATGACCATGAGATGCGTGTGAGATCGATCAAGATATGGTTGACCAGGCTCAACGCAACTCCAACACAACCACTCTTCGTAGTAGACCTACGACCACGCAGGGCCCTAGTAGTACAGCGACGATTCAAAGTATTAAACGGTCTATGGCCAGATTTGATACAGGCCTTTTGATCGCGGCACCAAACATCCCGTTTTCCTGTGATCACAGCGTAGCAGACTTGGTACACTTCACCTCTTCGCTGCGAAAATCAGTAGAAAGTGTACGAGAAGCACGTGATGATACCAACACAGTAGACTGGACCCGGGGTTGGGAGAAAGTTTTAGACCGCCACATTCTCCGCTCGGTTCGCGCTGCATCTCCGCAGGCACCAAGGATGAAGACGCTGGTGACGAGTGCTTTCACCCACGGGGGGGCAAACTCCTTGACGAGGATGAAATTTTCGATTCGATTTTACGTATCCTACGTAGAGGGTTAAGTATCATAAGGCTTCACCAGCTGCAGCGATGCAGACCCTTCAAAACTAGTGATAGCGCCGGGTACACCCTTCTCCGAGTACCTCGGAGAGTTGAGGTTGTTTTGTCCAATGTGAGGTGTATTGGACAGGTAGCCCCGGAAGACGGTACAATGCAGTTAACAATCAAAACGGGCATAGACGACCAATTCGCACCCCTGAGCGCACAGATTTTCGCCGGCAGAAACATGACAGCAGTGCCGTTTGCGAACGTAGACGAATTGTTGGGGGCTTTGGACGATTTATCGTTGAATCAGTCGGTTGCGAGCGAGTCGTCACGAGTGAATGGGGGGGGGCGAGCCGATGCACCGTAGTAATAGAAATAGAACGTACCGAGAAACTTCAACAACCAGAAGTTTGGGGGGGATCATGGCTGTAGATCAGAGAGAGGTGGACTTTGAGGACGCAGATCTTGGGTTCGAGAGAGTTTATGTTATTAAGCAGAGCAGCGGGGGTTTCGGCACGAATAATAATGAACCAGGTTTTTACATCCACGACGACACGAGGGAGGCAAAATATGCTGCCCGAAGAGCCTTCGGACCGAGATGCCTAAACTGCGCCGAAGATACCTATTTTGCACGTGACTGTCCCGCACCCTACAATAACAAATCTTGCATAATCAACCCAGCGGTGGGAGAGGGAACCCAAGCAGAGGTATTGACGCGATGGCGTAGGTGGTAACAGCGGTTGTGCCAATGGCATGCCATGCGCGGGAGCGCAGAGGTATTAGAAAAGGCGACGGAAAGTGGGTCGACTTGCCGGTAGCACCACGGCCCCCGCTGAAATCCAATGTTTTTCGCACAGGTACAAATGCGACCGGGAGAAGGGAATCCGGAAAAGGAGGGGAGGCCCTCCCAGCGTCTCAGGACGCGAGGAAGAGTTCGGCGGAAACCACGGTGCACAACGTGGGTCCAAGTCAAGAGGTAGGATACAATCTGCCTACGTGTAGTCGGTAAGAACGGGGGTGGAGCTAATAGTTGTCTCTCTGGAGAGAGCGGGAGTAATTATCCCGACGTCCGATTGTGCACTAACACCATAAAATGAACGTTCTGCACAAGCTCCGTCGCAAGTAGTAGTAGCGTGGCGGGTAGGTTTGGACGTCCGGACGGCGCAGAAACTAGCTGTAAGCTACCGAGAAAAAAACACGTTCGAAGCAACGAGAAATCGTTGAGTGCGTTGGTTCAGAGTCAAACCCAAAACAAGTCACTGTCTACTATCAACAGGGCGAAGGGCACGCCTGCTTCAAATGTACAGGTTAAGAGAGAATTACCCCCCACCGATAGTTTTAGAGCCCGGGGAAGCGGAAATAGGGGAGCGACGTCTTGCCCACCTAGCAAAGCCCGCGGGTTTTCCCCGCCGGTGATGGCAATACAACCTAAGATCGGTAACGATAACGTTGGAAACAATGCACAAAATATACCACACGCACGAGTGAAACATCGTACCCGGATAGATAAGATGCTGACCATTTGTGAGCGAGACACGGCCAGCCCGGTGGAAAGTGTTGATGTATCCAACACGACCTCAAATACACAAGAGCACGGATAGGAGTAGTAAGGTTCAACAGGGGGAGTTTTCTAGTAAGCCGGGCATGCCAGATAGCATATATGCACTCGATACCACGCAGAACCAGAGTAATAACATGCCATCCATGGTCTTCCCACCTTGCCAGGCGGAGATATCGAGTGGAGAACGAGCAGATTATTTACCANCGAATATCCAACCTGATTTTCTCGACAACGACGAAAAAGCGCAAACGTCAAGCGACGCGTACGAAGTGCGGAAAATATTTCGACCGCAATTTTCCACAGCCGCCCTAATCGTTGCTGCGCGTGTGTGTGTGCCCTCCCTTGGTATCGAAGAAATCGGCTCGGAAGTTCCTCCAAGGGGCGTGTAGTGTCTTGATG
Source organism: Saccharina japonica (assembly GCA_008828725.1). Lineage (NCBI taxonomy): Eukaryota > Phaeophyceae > Laminariales > Laminariaceae > Saccharina > Saccharina japonica. Next base: position 979,921 of record MEHQ01002596.1, on the reverse strand, counting down.
ACAGCATGATTACCTTGATGACAGTATGGTTATATTGATTACAGTATGGTTATGTTGCTTACAGTATGGTTATGTTGATTACAGTATGATTATGTTGATTACAGTATAGTTACCTTGACTACAGTATGGTTACATTGATTACAGTATGGTTATCTTGATTAAAGAGTATGGCTATCTTGACTACAGTACGGTTATCTTGATCACAGTATTTTTCATCTTGATTACAGTATGGTAACCTTGATTGCAGTACGGTTATCTTGAATATAGTATGGCCATATTAATTGAAGTATGGTTATATTGATTACACTATGGCTATCTTGATTACAGTATACGGTCCCGCCCACGCACCTGTACGGTGGCCGCGCACTGCCACGGCAGGCCGACAATCGAGAGCACCCCAGTGATCACGCCGAGCACAAGCATATCCTGGTGATACGCGGGGCCCTTGACCATCTTGTGTCGGGGGGAGTTCACTACCCTGGAAGAGATGTTTTGGTCTAGGAAAAAGAGGGACTGTCGGGGAGGAGCGGCCCGAGAAAGAAAGATAATGGGGTAGAAAGGCAGATAGACAGGCAGGCAGGCAGGCAGGCAGGCAGGCAGGCAGGCACACAGACAGGCAGACAGACAGACAGACAAACAGACAGACAGACAGACAGGCAGACAGGCAGACAGGCAGACAGGCAGACGATACAGTCAATAAAACGACCCGGAACCCAGGAAAATAAACATTCATTATCATATCATAGGTACTGATGTGTAGGAATATATCCCATTTACATATCAGATCGACAAAATGCGCCAAACATTGTAGCAAGGCAAACGAAAAAAACAACAAAAACAACAAGGAACAGCGTCAACACGGAGACCGTCTTGTCAGGCGTACCGTGAGCAACACAGCCGCCGAAAGAGCGCAAGAAGAGTGTTGCCATACACCCTTCCCTAACACGCAAACCTGATCTAGTCTACTGCAGATCTTGCACATAACATAAAAAAAACTCGTACGCGGCAAATCAGGAACCTATACCTAATGTATCTGCCCCCGAAATATCAAAATCACGAAAGGGGATCTGATCGTCTGACCTGTCAGATGATCTCATCTAACAGGCGATATGATCTATCAGATGATCTGATCTGCCAGATGACGCGTGGTACGACAGAGGTATACGGTAAACCGTTTTTCGGCTGAAACGTTTTCTGAATGATCTGTTAAAGGCTCCTTAACCCTTCACCCAAAATCGTCCGAAAAATCATTCTTGCGTTGCAACATTTTTCGTTGTTATCTATATACATAATAGGCCCTGGGATGGTTTATGGGGTCGCACTTTTAATTCCCTCCAAAATCACTTTGTTTATTTACTATTAGTATAGAGCGCCTCACGTAAGGAGCCTCACAACAACAACAAAAAATAATGCCTCTCTACCAAACCCCTACCGTAGCATGCGTCCGATAAGGGCAACATTAATGGCACGGCGATGTGTCCTGCGAGGCTTACCGTGAGCAGCATGGCCGGAAGAGCGCAGGCCACGCGAACTTTGGGAGTCACGGTGAGCAAGGGGACGAGCCACGCCCGCCCTTTGCAGAGCATGAACGTCGACGGTACCTTCACAGGGGAACGACGAAAACGAACGAAAAAGCAGAAACAAGCAAAAACAAGTAAAAACAAGCAAAAACAAGCAAAAACAAGCAAAAACAAAAAACAGACAAAAAGAGAAACGAGCAAAACAACAGGAAAACAACGGAAAAACAACAGGAGTTTAGGAAAGCAAACAGGAAAACAAAATGAATAGATTTCGTTGACATACGTCTAGAGGCAGTATTTACACAGCATACAAAAGCATCCAACTGATACATGATAGCTGCAAGTGGCAGCAGTGTGCCCGGCCAGGCCAACAACAGAACACCCTCGCTCCAAGAGACTCACGTCCAGAAAGCTGAGGAGCCCCTTGTACGAAGGCAACGCGCAGAAGCCGGACATGACCACGATCACCACCAGGGGGCCGAAGTCCGACAAGAACTCGCGGAACTGTTTGGGGAGAAAATGGAAACCCACAAAACAAAGGCAAGGCGGGAGGGGGGGGTGTACGTCATATTCATGCGTATGACCATAGATTCTCGCATCCCTGCAATGCCGCGACGGAGCATGTCGGGTTCTCACCGACCAGACAGACATCGCTAGCACCAAGCGCGAAGCGCCGTGGGGTGTTGGGCGAGTCGCATGAAGGGTGAGTTGGCATCCTACTAAGGGGGGAGGATAAGGAGATGAGATTGAAGCCGTTAGCGGCGGGATCGTACAGAGAATGCACCGATGCTGGTATATGAAACCATCAAAACAACACGAAAAAGGGGAAGGAAAAAAAAGAAGCAACAAGCGAACCAGGCATGTTGTAAAAAGGCCGGTTAACAGGTTCTCATCGGTTTAAAAAAAACGGACATGCGGTTTGCATTTTGTTTTCGCAGTTTAGGCATTTTTGTGCTGGTTCCTGGTGCAAAATGCCTCCGAATATGAAACCCCTTACTTTTTCGGGATTCTATATAATGGGGCTCTTTGTAGTTTATATTTTGACACAGAGTGTTTTGTCATCTCTGAACAATAAGTACCAGATATATAATTGGATTGAAGCGGTTTGATACATTGGGGCGGGTGATCGTTGATAGGGCAGGAGGCGCACAAGGGGTGCGATTTGAGCGGTCTGCTCAATAGGGGATGATATCGATCAATCCCCTGGTGAACCGCCTCGAAAGTTGTGTTGGCAGCTGTTTGGCGGTGATACCGATACGTCCCCACTCACGTCTGCGATATCAAACATCCCTGATAACAACAAGCAGGCAAGCAGACAGACAGGCAGACAGGCAGACAGACAGACAGACAGACAGACAGGCAGGCAGGCAGGCAGGCAGGCAGGCAGACAGACAGACAGACAGACAGACAAGACAGACAGACAGACAGACAGACAGACAGACAGACAGACAGACAGAACAGACAACGAACAGACAGACAGGAGGCAGACAGACAGAGGCAGAAGACCGACAGACAGACAGACAGACAGACAGACAGACAGACAGACAGACAGACAGCATCAGCAAACAGACAGACAGACAAGACAGACAGACAGACAGACAGACAAAACAGCAGACAGAAGACAGACAACAAACAGACCAGCACAACACCGAACGACCAACCATTCAAGCAGCCCCCAATAGAAAACAACCAATCAAGTCGAGATAGAGTAACCCACCAGAAAACATAGACCAAGCAACCTAGTAAATAATAATTAAAAAAAAAAAAAAACGAACGCACAAACGAAAGAACACACACAGGAAAGCAATATCCGCGCATCTTGAAATAATAAACTAAACGAACACCCAAACAACCCAACAAACCTGCCAACGAACAAACGAACAATATACCCTGACAAATAAACACAAAAAAGGGAAACCAAAAAACAGAAATAACAAACGAACAAGTTGTGATCCTCCTCGGCTCTGCCGACGTCTTACCCCCGAAGTTCGAATCAGCTGGAGCGTCAGGGCCCCCGAGGTCTTTCGGCAGCCAACGTACGTCGCGACGGCTATGTTGAGGCCATCAGGAGCCCCGCCTGACTGTACCCCGCAATAGCCGGGCTGAAGTTCCGAAGAAGGGATCGGACAGCCTAAGGGTTGGTTGGGGGCAGGGGGGGGGGGGTTAGAGGAGTCGGGGGGGAGGAGGGTGGAGGAGGGGCGTTTCGCGACAAAAAAAACCACACACACACAACACACACGGACGCCACGACACAAGCACCAGAAAACAAAGCAAATTTGTGATTTTTGTTAAGGGCAAGACGAGACGAGACAAGAAAGGGCGGGAAAACAGAAGGAAATGAGGAAAAAAAACAGGAACACTACTCGCCTGTACATGCTTACAGGACGGAAATACGGAAGGCGAAGGGAAAGCGAGGGAGCGGGGGGGGGGGGGGGGAGAGGAAGGGGAGGGGCGGGTGATTCCCTCTCTCCCTCCCTTCGTCCCTCCCTGCTTGACCTCGATAAAACTGACCGAGAGGAACGCATTCAAGAAGTGATGGGTGTGCATTAAACTAGCATACCTATACTTAGTATATACACAGAGGACAAAGAACGACAAAACACAGTACATATGAAAATCTCATAATAGGGTGACATATACCACTGCCTCAGGAAATGTAACGACCCATTTGCGTATAAATACGAAGGAAGACCACACGGTCCTTACATTTACGTCCAAGAGTATAAAATCGCCAAAACTTGAAAAAAAACAAGCGGTCGCCGAGTGGTTCCTCTTATATGAGGAGTACAAAAGGGAAAACATGGTATTTGAAACAAAATAAATGGAAACCTCGGACCGATCATGATCTAGATCATCTACAGATAGATCATGATCTAGATAATCTAATTCGTTACCAGAGGCTGTGCAGGAGCTGTGACAGTACAGATCAAACCGAGGAAAACAAGTGTTATACGTATACATCATGAGAATAATACGCGTCCCGCCCGGCAATATGAGCGATTAATAGAGACCTTGCAAAAGGTCGGGAACAAACACCTGCGCCGGCAAGTCTAGCTCATCAAAAGTGGAAATCGATGATCTATCTGTAGATTATATATCTGTAGATGATATATCTGTAGGTTATCTATAGATGATGGCACCTGTAGATGATATATATGTAGATGATATATCTGCAGATGATGTATGTGTAGATGATATATCTGTAGATTATCTTATGTAGATGATCTATCTGTAGATGATGCATCTGTAGATTATCTATCTGATCTGTAGATGATCTGTCTCAGGTGTGCGAAACAGCAGTGCCAATGCTGCTGCTCCTTACCTCGTAGATAAAGTTAACCGAGAGGAGGGCATTGAAGACATCGTCGGTGAACTGAGTGGCAAACTCGATGAGGTTCGAAGCCCCGATGAACGAAAGCGTGATCAAAAACGACGAAGTCCATAGCCCCACCCATGCGTATCACCAGGGGAGGGAGACCCGCAGACGTAATGCTGCGCACAGGGCGGAGAATAAAAAAATGGGGCGTAGGGGAGAGTGTGAGGAGGGGGTGAAGAGGGGAGTGGGGAAGGGAGAGGGAGGCGGGAGGGAGGAGGAGGGGAGGAATTGGTAGAGAGGATGAAGGGGGAGGGGGCGGGGAAGGGGGAGGGTGGGGGGGGGCCCCCCCCCTCACCTCCCCGCTACGCCCCATTTTTTTATTTCGCTTGCGCAGCTTTACGTCTGTGGCGGGTCTCCCCTTCCTCCCGGTGTACGCATGGGTGGGGCTATGGACTTCGTCGTTTTTGATCACGCTTTCGTTCATCGGGGCTTCGAACCTCATCGAGTTTGCCACTCAGTTCACCGACGATGTCTTCAATGCCCTCCTCTCGGTTAACTTTATCTACGAGGTAAGGAGCAGCAGCATTGGCACTGCTGTTTCGCACACCTGAGACAGATCATCTACAGATCAGATAGATAATCTACAGATGCATCATCTACAGATAGATCATCTACATATAGATAATCTACAGATATATCATCTACACATACATCATCTGCAGATATATCATCTACATATATATCATCTACAGGTGCCATCATCTATAGATAACCTACAGATATATCATCTACAGATATATAATCTACAGATAGATCATCGATTTCCACTTTTGATGAGCTAGACTTGCCGGCGCAGGTGTTTGTTCCCGACCTTTTGCAAGGTCTCTATTAATAGCTCATATTGCCGGGCGGGACGCGTATAATTCTCATGATGTATACGTATAACACTTGTTTTCCTCGGTTTGATCTGTACTGTCACAGCTCCTGCATAGCCTCTGGTAACGAATTAGATTATCTAGATCATTATCTATCTGTAGATGATCTAGATCATGATCGGTCCGAGGTTTCCATTTATTTTGTTTCAAATACCATGTTTTCCCTTTTGTACTCATATAAGAGGAACCACTCGGCGACCGCTTGTTTTTTTTCAAGTTTTGGCGATTTTATACTCTTGGACGTAAATGTAAGGACCGTGTGGTCTTCCTTCGTATTTATACGCAAATGGGTCCTTACATTTCCTGAGGCAGTGGTATATGTCACCCTATTATGTGATTTTCATATGTACTGTGTTTTGTCGTTCTTTGTCCTCTGTGTATATACTAAGTATAGGTATGCTAGTTTAATGCACACCCATCACTTCTTGAATGCGTTCCTCTCGGTCAGTTTTATCGAGGTCAAGCAGGGAGGGGGACGAAGGGAGGGAGAGGAGGGAACACCCCCCCTCCCCTCCTCATCCCCCCCCCCCCCCCCCGCTCCCATCGCTTCCCTTCCGCCTTCCGTATTTCCGTCCTTGTAAAGCATGTACAGGCGAGTAGTGTTCTGTTTTTTTCCTCATTTCCTCTGTTTCCCGCCCTTTCTTGTCTCGTCTCGTCTTGCCCTTAACAAAAATCACAAAATTTGCTTTGTTTTCTGGTGCTTGTGTCGTGGCGTCCGTGTGTGTGTGTGTGTGTGTGTTTTTTTTTGTCCGAAACGCCCCTCCTCCACCCTCCTCCCCCCCGACTCCCTCTAACCCCCCCCCTGCCCCAACCAACCCTAGGCTTTCGATTCCCTTCTTCGGAACTTCAGCCCGGCTATTGCGGGGTACAGTCAGGCGGGGGCCCTGATGAGCCTCAACATAGCCGTTGCGACGTACGTTGGCTGCCGAAAAGCCTCGGGGGCCCTGAGCTCCAGGCTGTTCAACTCGGGGGTAAGACGCGGGCAGAGCGAGGAGACTCACACTTTGTTCTGTTTTATTTTCTGTTTTTTGTTTCCCTTTTTTTGTGTTTTTGTTTCAGGTATATTTGTTCGTTTGTTCGTTGGCAGGTTTGTTGGGTTGTTTGGGTGTTCGTTTAGTTTATTATTTCAAGATGCGCGGAGATGCTTTCCGTGGTGTTTTTTCGTTTGTGCGTTCGTTTTTTTTTTTTTTTAATTATTATTACTAGGTTTGGCTGGTCTATTTGTTCTGGTGGGTTACTCTCTCGACTTGATTGGTTGTTTCTTTGGGGGCTGTTGAATGGTTGGTTGTTGTTTGGGTTCGTTTGTTTGTCTGTCTTGTCTGCTTCTGTCTGTCTGTCTGTCTGTGTTGTGTCTGTCTGTCTGTTTATTTTCTGTCTGTCTTTGTCTGTCTGTCTGTCTGCCGCTGTCTGTCTGTCTCGTCTGCCTGTCTGTCTGTCTGCTGCTGTCTGTCTGTATTATCTGTTCGCGTCTTCGTCTGTCTGTCTGTCTGTCTGTCTGTCTGTTTGTCTGTCTGTCTGTCTGTCTGTCTGCTCCTGCCTGCCTGCTGCTGTTCTGTCTGTCTGTCTTGTCTGCTGCTGCTGTCTGTCTGTCTGCCTGCCTGCCTGCCTGCCTGCCTGCCTGTCTGTCTGTCTGTCTGTCTGTCTGCCTGTCTGCCTGTCTGTCTGCTTGCCTGCTTGTTGTTATCAGGGATGTTTGATATCGCAGACGTGAGTGGGGACGTATCGGTATCACCGCCAAACAGCTGCCAACACAACTTTCGAGGCGGTTCACCAGGGGATTGATCGATATCATCCCCTATTGAGCAGACCGCTCAAATCGCACCCCTTGTGCGCCTCCTGCCCTATCAACGATCACCCGCCCCAATGTATCAAACCGCTTCAATCCAATTATATATCTGGTACTTATTGTTCAGAGATGACAAAACACTCTGTGTCAAAATATAAACTACAAAGAGCCCCATTATATAGAATCCCGAAAAAGTAAGGGGTTTCATATTCGGAGGCATTTTGCACCAGGAACCAGCACAAAAATGCCTAAACTGCGAAAACAAAATGCAAACCGCATGTCCGTTTTTTTTAAACCGATGAGAACCTGTTAACCGGCCTTTTTACAACATGCCTGGTTCGCTTGTTGCTTCTTTTTTTTCCTTCCCCTTTTTCGTGTTGTTTTGATGGTTTCATATACCAGCATCGGTGCATTCTCTGTACGATCCCGCCGCTAACGGCTTCAATCTCATCTCCTTATCCTCCCGCCTTAGTAGGATGCCAGCTCACCCTTCATGCGACTCGCCCAACACCCCACGGCGCTTCGCGCTTGGTGCTAGCGATGTCTGTCTGGTCGGTGAGAACCCGACATGCTCCGTCCCGGCATTGCAGGGATGCGAGAGTCTATGGTCATACGCATGAATATGACGTACACCGCCCCCTCCCGCCTTGCCTTTGTTTTGTGGGTTTACATTTTCTCCCCGAACAGTTCCGCGAGTTCTTGTCGGACTTCGGCCCCCTGGTGGTGATCGTGGTCATGTCCGGCTTCTGCGCGTTGCCTTCCTACAAGGGGCTCCTCAGCTTTCTCGACGTGAGTCTCTTGGGGCGAGGGTGTTCTGTTGTTGGCCTGGCCGGGCACACTGCTGCCACTTGCAGCTATCATGTATCAGTTGGATGCTTTTGTATGTTGTGTAAATACTGCCTCTAGACGTATGTAAACGAAATCTATTCATTTTGTTTTCCTGTTTGCTTTCCTAAACTCCTGTTGTTTTTCCGTTGTTTTCCTGTTGTTTTGCTCGTTTCTCTTTTTGTCTGTTTTTTGTTTTTGCTTGTTTTTGCTTGTTTTTGCTTGTTTTTACTTGTTTTTGCTTGTTTCTGCTTTTTCGTTCGTTTTCGTCGTTCCCCTGTGAAGGTACCGTCGACGTTCATGCTCTGCAAAGGGCGGGCGTGGCTCGTCCCCTTGCTCACCGTGACTCCCAAAGTTCGCGTGGCCTGCGCTCTTCCGGCCATGCTGCTCACGGTAAGCCTCGCAGGACACATCGCCGTGCCATTAATGTTGCACTTATCGGACGCATGCTACGGTAGGGGTTTGGTAGAGAGGCACCATTTTTTGTTGTTGTGAGGCTCCTTACGTGAGGCGCTCTATACTAATAGTAAATAAACAAAGTGATTTTGGAGGGAATTAAAAGTGCGACCCCATGAACCATCCCAGGGCCTATTATGTATATAGATAACAACGAAAAATGTTGCAACGCAAGAATGATTTTTCGGACGATTTTGGGTGAAGGGTTAAGGAGCCTTTAACAGATCATTCAGAAAACGATTCAGCCGAAAAACGGTTTACCGTATACCTCTATCGTACCACGCGTCATCTGGCAGATCAGATCATCTGATAGATCATATCGCCTGTTAGATGAGATCATGTGACAGGTCAGACGATCAGATCCCCTTTCGTGATTTTGATATTTCGGGGGCAGATACATTAGGTATAGGTTCATGATTTGCCGCGTACGAGTTTTTTTTATGTTATGTGCAAGATCTGCAGTAGACTAGATCAGGTTTGCGTGTTAGGGAAGGGTGTATGGCAACACTCTTCTTGCGCTCTTTCGGCGGCTGTGTTGCTCACGGTACGCCTGACAAGACGGTCTCCGTGTTGACGCTGTTCCTTGTTGTTTTTGTTGTTTTTTTCGTTTGCCTTGCTACAATGTTTGGCGCATTTTGTCGATCTGATATGTAAATGGGATATATTCCTACACATCAGTACCTATGATATGATAATGAATGTTTATTTTCCTGGGTTCCGGGTCGTTTTATTGACTGTATCGTCTGCCTGTCTGCCTGTCTGCCTGTCTGCCTGTCTGTCTGTCTGTCTGTTTGTCTGTCTGTCTGTCTGCCTGTCTGTGTGCCTGCCTGCCTGCCTGCCTGCCTGCCTGCCTGCCTGTCTATCTGCCTTTCTACCCCATTATCTTTCTTTCTCGGGCCGCTCCTCCCCGACAGTCCCTCTTTTTCCTAGACCAAAACATCTCTTCCAGGGTAGTGAACTCCCCCCGACACAAGATGGTCAAGGGCCCCGCGTATCACCAGGATATGCTTGTGCTCGGCGTGATCACTGGGGTGCTCTCGATTGTCGGCCTGCCGTGGCAGTGCGCGGCCACCGTACAGGTGCGTGGGCGGGACCGTATACTGTAATCAAGATAGCCATAGTGTAATCAATATAACCATACTTCAATTAATATGGCCATACTATATTCAAGATAACCGTACTGCAATCAAGGTTACCATACTGTAATCAAGATGAAGAATACTGTGATCAAGATAACCGTACTGTAGTCAAGATAGCCATACTCTTTAATCAAGATAACCATACTGTAATCAATGTAACCATACTGTAGTCAAGGTAACTATACTGTAATCAACATAATCATACTGTAATCAACATAACCATACTGTAAGCAACATAACCATACTGTAATCAATATAACCATACTGTCATCAAGGTAATCATGCTGTCATCAAGACACTACACGCCCCTTGGAGGAACTTCCGAGCCGATTTCTTCGATACCAAGGGAGGGCACACACACACACGCGCAGCAACGATTAGGGCGGCTGTGGAAAATTGCGGTCGAAATATTTTCCGCACTTCGTACGCGTCGCTTGACGTTTGCGCTTTTTCGTCGTTGTCGAGAAAATCAGGTTGGATATTCGTATACACGAGGGAGTGTGTTATGTTACAGTATGCGTGTTGTATACTCGTACATCCCTGGTGTTTCTTCGAATTGTGCTGTATAGCCGGCAAACATTTCGTTGCGGAGGTGTCAAATCAGCGAGGCGAAGGATAGCCCTAGTTATTTCCCGACACGCGCACTTAGGACCCCCCCCCCCCCCCTATTTTTGATCCTGCCACCCCCCCCGCCCCCCTATGTTCACCCTGCTACCCTTCCCCGGCCGTGCATGGCAATGAGTACACAGCCTCCGTCCCATCCTCATCCTCGTCCCGTCCCGTTTTTTTGTTCTTGTTTTTTGCGTCCATCGCAAAAACAGAGCCTGAACCACGTGCGCCAAATGGCCACTTTCAAGACAGACTCAGCAGCCGGGGGAAGGTCCGAGGAGATCGAGTCTATCTTCGAGACCAGGACCACCGGGTTCTGCGTCCACGCGTTGGTGCTGGGCAGCCTGGCTCTCCTGCCGCAGCTCGGGAAAATCCCCATGGCTGTCGTGTCGGGCATCTTCTTGTACCTTGGGCGGAAGGTGATTTTGTTTGGGTAGTGAAGCCTTTTTTTTTGGGGGGGAGGGGGGGTTGATTCATCCCCTGTGGGAGCTGGGGAGGCTTTTCTGCCGCAGTTTGGGAAAATCCGATGCCTGTGGTGTCGGGCATGTTGTGCCGGGGGCGGGAAATATTGTTGTTTTGGTTTTCAGGCGTTTGTGTGTGTGGGGGGGATATGGTTGACCCGTCCTCTGTGAGAGTGTATGTGGGGATGCGTGGCTGATCCCTTCTCTGAGGGAGCGGGTGGGGGGGTCTCTTGTGCGGGTTGAGGGAATTGATTGGCTGTGCGTTGTACCTTTTTGGGCGGAGACGGCGGCGGTGGGGGGGGGGGGGGGGGGGGGGGGGGGGGGGGGGGGGGGGGGGGGGTACTCATTTGTTTTTTGCCGTAAGTCATTTGACCATTTACGACGCATCTCTTTCAAAACGGGCGGCGGGGTGGGGGTTAAGACATGGTGTGGAATTCCGTTGTCGAGTGGTCTTTACCATACCGCATGGTGACGAGCGAGAACGTTCGTTGCGACGCATGTAAACATGTGAACAGGTCTTGAGCGGTGACGGCTTCTTGGTGTGGCTCGAATAAGATGTATCGAAGTTCGATATCCCGATATATTGCAAAATATCGGAAAATCGGATGTGCTGTATACGATACCCAACACTGACGTTAACACGTTTACATGTAAACAGGCCACAAGCGTCAACGGTTTCTTGGTGAGAGTTCGGTAAGGTATATCGGAGCCCGATATTTCGACATGTCGAAACTGCGATATTTCGATTTATCGAACTTTGATATATCAAACTTCGACATTTTGATATATTTTCGATACGATACCCATCACTAACGTGAGGACGTGAACATTATGCGAACAGGTCATGAGCGGCAATGGGTTCTTGGTGAGGCTCAAGGAGACTCTGTTCGACCGCGAGCTTCTGCCGAGCGACTCCGACATCAAGAAGGTCGGCTTCGCGACGGCCTCCAAGTACACCGCGGTTCAGGTAACGACGACAAAAACGCAACGAGAAACGCCTTCGTAGAAACACGGGAGAAGAGGAAGCATAACTCATGAATCGTCACTACTACTGTAGTTTGCGGGGGGCTTTGTCGTAGGTTTTATCCGTGTGCTCTCCGACGTACCGAAGGTCGGCTTTGCGATGGCCTCCATATACACCGCGGGTCGGATAAAGGCGACAGAGACGCAGCTCGGTAATGTCTAAGGGTAGCCTCTAACGGCAACCCCTGACGGTAACCTGTAGCGGTAATCTCTAGCGTAAATCCTAACGGTAACCTCCGACGGTACCCTCTAACGGCAAACCTCTAATGGTCACTCCTAACAGTAATGTCTAGTGGAAGTCTCTAACGGTAACCCCTAACGGCAACCTCTAGCGGTAGTCTCTATCGGTAACCCCTATCGGCAACCTCCAGCAGTAACCTCTAACGGTAGCTCCTAACGGTAACCTCTAGTGGCAGTCTTCAACGGTAACCCCTAACGACGGTAGCTTCAACGGTAAAACCTACCAGGTAGGGCTGTGAGTCGGTTTCATTTCACGACTAATAACTAGTCGCTAGTCGGCGAAGCGGACTAGCTGACTTTAGTCGGTAAGTCGGCTGGCGAAGCCAGCCGACTTGCCCACTAAAGTCAAGGGAGCGAAGCGAGCCAAAAAAGCCCCCCCCGGCCGAGGGGTCCCGCTGGAGGCGGAGGGCCCGCCGGAGGCGCCTCCGGAGGATCCCGCTGAAGGCGCCGTCGGAGGCAAAAAATACGCGATTTGGCTTCACTTTACGCAAGAAAAGCGCAAACAATATGACCTAGATTCACTTAAGTTTCAAACGAAAATACGAAAAAGCTTCAGTTTACACAAGAAATTCGCAAAAAACGAGAAGTACAACGCATGTACCAGGTAGATCTACCCCGGACTAGAGGAACGTGACAGCAATTGTTTGAGTCGCAATACTACCTGGCGGGGATACGAGCAAAAAAGCGAACTCATCACCAAGACAGCGGTGCAAAAATGATCCCCAGAAGAAAAGGTCTTGGATCCCTCCGTGATGTTATTCGTTTACTAACGTCTCTCCCAACCTTGCGCGAAACGCGCGCGTCGATGACGACGGCAAGTCCTAAACCATCGATTATACAATATCGCCCCTTGTAAGACAAAACGTTTCCACAAAAAAAAACAGAGACATGAAATAATAAACTAGGAACCTACTCGATGGACCCAAAGCTACAATACGACGTAGACTGTGACGATTGATCGGGTGCACGCCAGCTCCACATACTGCCCCCACTTTCCTTGCCCGCCTCCAAACCGAGAAAAAAACACTGCCACCACTCAATGCGTTGTTAGCTAAACAACACCGAGCGAGTTCAAACGAAACACCAACGCACAGCAGGAAGAAACGCCAAGCGTCGAGCCAGGCAGTTCTTCTTAACGCTGCCATTCGTCAACAGCCGTCCAGTTGCACCGGAAAAAAACCAGCAGTTCTACGTTCTCCGGGTCAAGTGAACCACGCCTTTTGTTCACAGTGCTGCTGCATTGGGTGCGCCAGGGCTGACGCCGTCGGCACCGTAGAGATGGGTTGTTCCGCCATGTGTGCGTGTGTGTGTGGATCCCCCGCTGCGCGCTGCAGTGTCACAGGGCATGTGAGGGTATCCGCAGCATTTCAAGAGCAATTCACGTTCAAAGCTGTACCCCGCATTAAAAAAGCCTTTCACAGTTAAGGAAACCCAATAAGTCGGAAAGTCGGCACCTCCGTTTCACGACTGACTATTAGTCCGACTAATAACTACTGTAGTCGGCGACTTAAGTCGTGCCGGCTCACAGCCCTAGTAAAACCCCTGACGGTAACCTGTAGCGGCAATCGTTAACGGTATCCCCTAAAGATAATCTCTGGCGACAATCTTGAACGGTTACCTCTGACGGTAACCTCTAGCAGTAGCCTCTTACGTCGACCTCTAACCGTAACACGTATTACCCCTGACGGTACCCTCTGGTGGCACTCTCTAATAACCGTAACACCCCAATATATCGGTAGCCTCCAAAGGCAACCCCTATCGGTACTTCTAACGGTAACCTCTGACGATACCCTGCGAAGGTAACTTCTAACGGTAACCCCTAACTGTAACCTCCAAGATAACCCTCAACGGTTACCTCCATAGGTAACCCCTAGCGGTAACCTATATCGGCAATCTGTAACGGTAATTCCTATCCCTTGTCGCTGGGAACCAAATCTGAAGCTGTGGGGCTCAATGAGCCCGGGTAGGATGCATATGTTTGACAAGGTTCTATGCACTAACACCGGTGCTGTATATCATAGCGACAAAGGTAAGGATCTACAGCAGTAAATGATCTACAAGTAGATCGTGCTATCTATCCCATGACATGTTTCGAACGACGTGCTTCCCCTCTCGCTCCCTTCGTCGTTTGATATCACGCTTGTAAACGATATGTCAGGCCGCCATGCTGGCGCTCCTGTGGACGCTGAAGTCGTTCAAGCGAACGGCTCTGTTCTTCCCGTCCGTGATCGGCCTGCTTATCATCGTGCGCCTGTTCGCCTTGCCCAAGATGTTCAGTAAGAAGGTTCGTTCGTCGACCAATAACAGAAAACAAAATCAGTTTCGTGTAGAACTGAAGTAAGTTTCGTATAGAACTTGAACAAAAAGAAAACCAGTTTCTTATAAAACTGCACTTTGAACAAGCAAAATATCTAAGTCTAATTTCAAGTCATTTTTGTCCCCACAATAGGAGTCATCCGGTACTATTTGTATATGAAGGGATTAAAGGTATACCGTAAGTATTTATTTTCTGAAACGAAAAAGGAACGAAGTACAACATTTTTCTGCTACGCACGTAGTATGTGGCGGACAGATAACAAAAAGTACTGTGCCTTTTCACACCGCGTTTTTTTTTTTTTGTGGTACAGTAGTCGTCCCCTGTCCCCCATCCCACTTTACCCTTCCTCTTCCTCCCCCGCCCCCTACTCCCCATATGCAGGACCTGTCCCAATTGGATGCCGCGGTTGGCTAAACACGGGGGGGGGAAACGCGACGAGGTAGACAAACGTTCACCGGACAGCTTCTTACGTTTTTTTTTGTTTCCCTGAGTCCTCCACTCCAGGTTTCTGCGATGTGGTGGGTTTCTTTCAGCAGCACAACTGTACGCACGTAGTGCTTGCGCTTGCCGTCGTGACGTTCAAGGGTTTCCACATCCAAGTGGGGGCTGTCGCGGATGTTTTTGGGGGGGGGTAGAGGGGGGCGAACTAATTTGTTGCCCGCCTTGGTCATTTGACCTTCGACCACGCATCCCTTTCGAGACGAAACGGGGGGGTTTGTCTTTGCACGTGTAGTACACCTGGATGTACGTTTTTTTTCGCGCTGTTATGGTAATAATCTTTAGCTCTGTAATGCAGGGGGACGATTTGTTTCCGCTGTGACGTTTGTGGGTTTCCACAAGAAAGTGGGGCTGGGGCGGGGGGGGGGGTGCCTTTTTACACGTGGCGTACGTCTGTCTTGTCACCCAACGTTGTTGTTGCGCTGTGATCGTAATAAGCTTGAGCCCCTGTAAGGCAGGGGACTGATATGCTGCCGTCGGGGCGCTGAGGGGCGGTGGGGCCACCTGTGCGCACGGTGGGTATAACAGAACTACAAGCACAACTTTTTTTACGACCGGTTCGTTGATCTGTAAGCAGGGGTCGTGCATCGTTCCTTTTCCCCTGTCAAGTAGTTCACTGTGGTGCATAGCCGATGAATGGCATTGGGTATATACGGGCAGGGCAGCGGGTCAGGTCGTTCAAAAGCTGAAACCGTTCCTTTTTTCAACCACCTGGTATCACTTTTTTTCACGGATCGAACGGATGATTGATTTTTCCACCTCATAATGATCCAGATATTTCAGGTCAGATACACTTTTTGATCTGTATGGTCTAGGCCGTGTTGCCGGGTGGGAGCCGCATAATCTGCACCACCTATAGTAGGGACACTTCTCCTGGGTTGGATCTGTTACGACACAGAATCTGCACATCTGCTCATGTCGGCAGGTTAGGATCTGGATCTGTAGATGATCTGTAGATGATCTGTAGACCATCTGTAGATGATCTGTAGATCATCTGTCGGGCGTGTGAAATGTTTTCAAGGGTATGTTGATAGGGTATATATAGCATTCTCTGCGGGTACCCGGGGGCCTACTCAAGTATGACCAAAACAACCAGGTTTAGTAACCCGAGTACGACCAAAACGGCGGCAAGTTTTGGTACCCGAGTATGACCAAAACAGCCAGGTTTTTTGCCCGAGTGTGACTAAAACAGCCAGGTTTGGTACCCGCGGGTATACACCCCAGAGAATATACCAGGCACCCTACTATAGTTATGAAACACCCTTTTTAGCGTTTAGAAATTGGTCGATTTTGTTGTTTTGCGGCCTTGAGGAACGAAACCCCCGCATCCAACTTGTTTTCGCCTCTTTAATCTTCTGTGAACACTACTCTGCTCTCGTTCCAACTGGGTTTCGCCTTGAAACACGGCTGCAGTTTCTAAGGGGTTTAGGGGTTGCGATGCGCCCCCCCTTGTTTTTTTGTGACGCTGACAAGTCAGTAGACTGACCAGCTAGAAGGTGCCTCGGGCGTATGATGATTCCAGGAAAGCTTTCTGTTTTTGTTACGTCTGCATCGAGTTGGACCTGCTAGGGAAGGTGTCTACCTAGGGCTTGTGGTTAACCAATAAGCAGGGGTCTGTTTTTGTGACGCTCCGACAGTCAACATAGATTGCCTGAAGGTACCTGCGGCTTTTTGAGGGTTTCACGAAAACTCTGTTTTTGTGACGCTGACCAAAGTAACTTGGAGGTGCAGCTCTGGCGCGTGTGACGATTCAAGCGAGGCTCTTCTTTTATATCGCTGATGACAAAGTCAGTAGGCTTGCCAGAAGCTGCCTCGGGGGGCG
This sequence comes from Saccharina japonica, assembly GCA_008828725.1. Taxonomy (NCBI): domain Eukaryota; class Phaeophyceae; order Laminariales; family Laminariaceae; genus Saccharina; species Saccharina japonica. Next base: position 962,974 of record MEHQ01002596.1, on the reverse strand, counting down.
TGCGTGATGCTTCCAGCATGGTTCTACGTTTGTCTTTTGTGACGCTGACAGTTCAATACCACAAGGGTGTCTCGGGCGTGCCTGATGGCCCCAGGAAGGCTCTTGCTTGTTGTAACGCTTGACAGTCTGTAGGCCTGCTATATTTATAGAGAAGGTATATCTCGGGGAGTGTGCGGAGATTGCAGGAAAACTCTGTTTGTTTTTTTTCAGAGCTCTACACGGGTCGTGACCCGAACCCGCGCGGGTCGGGTCAGGATTTTTTCAAAATCTCACGGGTCGGGTCGGGTCACCGTTTTCCCCGACCCGACCGTTTGGCTGGACCCGCGAACAGCCCTGATTTTGATGACGCTTGACAGTCAGTAGATCTGCACGAAGGCTCCTCGGGCATGTGACGATTTCCAGTAAGAGGAAGGAGCACACCAATTTTTTTTTTTGTCGCAACTACGTAGTCAGCGGAGGCCGGGGAGATATTAGTGTCGAAACTACAGTAGCTATTCGGGGAGCCAGGGAGATGTTTTAGTCGAAATCAACCAGGGGAAGCCAGAGAGTGATTTTTTTTGTTGAAACTAGCCAGTGGAGGCCGGAGAGGGGGTGTACTCATGTCAAGCATGGCGCCGTAGTCGTATGACCATAGACCCGGGGCGGCGCCGGAGTTGATCCGGTCGTATAGGGGATACGACTCAGTGTTTTGATAGTGCACATACACCCCCCCCCGTGCTTCTTTTTTAGAGACGTGGAAAGCTGCGTGCACGCATCAGTGGGAGAGGGGAGACTGAGAAAATTGCTTCCTCCGCTGTGCACAGCCCCCCCCGCCTCCCCCCACCACCACTTAACGCCTCCAAGTCGATACAAGTTTTGTCCGTTTTTTGTTGGTTTGCCATGTTTTTTGCAGCAACTTATCCCCTTGAGAACTCCCAACCTTTTTTTTGGGGACGTATTACTGGAATTAGTACGGGACACTTTTTTTTTATAGTGTAAGGGTTGTGTTGGGCGCCCGCCCTAATGGTGGGGGTGTTGCCGCTGGTCGTTTACTTGCTTTGCGGGGATGGCATGGAAGCGAGGAAGCTTAGGGGTTTTTTTTGTCGGGGTTTTAGGCATCATGTTTTTTTTTCCCCCCGTCTTGACGCCATCGACGGGATCTGATGGTGTACTCTAATATATTTATGATTATTCTTATTTGGACCCCCGGGGTCAGACAGACAATTGTGGAGTTTCCGATACAGATAACCCTACGTAAACCTAGGGAATAAAATGCTTCACAAATTCGTACGGCGAGCTCGTATTGCAATCTGTTAGCAAGGCTCTTAGGGCGGCTGGCTGTTCACGTATATGGTGCATTTGCTGGTGGGATCATGGTACAGGCGTAGACCCCACCCAGCCCCTAAAACCCGAAACCGGATCAAAACCGGACGAGAACCGCGGCTGCGCCGCGTTCGCATCTTATAAGTAGCGAGACAATTGCGAAAAAAATATGAACGCGGACCACGATTCCGAAGTGCGGGCCACGCCAATCCAATACTTTTGACAAAAACAAATTGACAAAAAACAAACAAAAAGTGATATAATTATGCTATTATTTTGCGAATACACCCGACGGAAAGGATTGCGATGGGTATAAATGAGGCAATGCGTACTCATAAATGAGGCAATGCGTAGTCATAAATGAGGCAATGCGTAGTCATAAATGAGGCAATGCGTCCTCATACTTGCAGCAGGCCGAAATATTTTGCGACAAAACACACAAAAAAAAAGGGATTGAAAAAAAAAAGCGACTAGAAAGACAAGGGATTTGCTGAAGATTTTTCGACAAAACACACGGGAATGCAAAGAGTTTTCGACAAAACGTAAAAGGGCTCTTACCAACATAGTTGGGTTTTCCCTTAGTTGAGGAGGTCCCATCAGTCGAAATGTTTCGGGCACAAGATTATCGATTTCTAGTGGCATGGCTCAGTAGGCAAAATCGGAAACGCGGGACACCATACAGGGTTTCCCCAGAGAAGGTGTGTGAGATGTCCAGATTCTCCCTCTGCACACTATTTTTCTTCTCTGGGAACTACTTTCGTGGATTCTGGGAGCTATTTTTTTGTGGACAGCTCACGCACGCGCACTCTCAGGCGCTTTATTTGTTGATGCACCCACGTTTTACAATAATACCTCTTTTCTTGTTAGCAGCCGTAAATATTCCACATGCCGAAAGATGCCAAACAAACAGGTTTCCCCGCACAACAATGAAGGTGGGCAACAACGTTTTGGAGATTATTTGCTAGGTCGATGTCGCCTGCAAAGGGGACAAAAAACACCAATAGACCACAGCAGAGCCATTACTCGTACCCCCCTCGACAGCTGCGCGAGCCACGCACTAAACCATGAGGGGCCTTCCACCGCAAACGACGCGTCACATGCACGCGGACTCCCAACAGAAGCCATTTTACGTTCCGCGTGCCGCCGGCTGCTAACTGCACCTGTATACGCGTATACCTGTCGTATGTACCAACGCAGCTCGCAAAGCGCTGAGTTTTGACTGTTCAATCGGTCGAACTCGAAGTCGCCGTTTGTTTCGTAAATAATGCAATCAAAACCTGATTGCTGTGGCTGTTTCGGCTTTCCGCCATTACGCGGCGAGGGTGACAATCGCGGGTCTAAACCAGCTCCTCGCGTCGTTTCCGACGAGGACCAGCGCCCACGGCTGCCCCTCCTCTCCGAGCCTCCTCCCACCCTCACCGCCAAAGCCACTACCCCCTCCTATTCCTCCACCTCCTCCTCCTCCTTCATTGCCCCCCCCTCCTCCCTCTCTTCCTCCTCCCTTCCCCCCTCCCCTTCCCCCTCGAGCCCCCTCCCGTCCTCGTTCTTCCTGGCCGCAGCGGTGAGACGATGAAAGAAAAAGCGCGTCACGCAAAGCTCCAGCCTCGCAGACGGCCCGACCGGTGCCACCGCCTCGCAGGAAAGAGAAACCTCCGGACGTCACCACTCCCATGGCCGAACTCTCCGCCGGCGCCGCTGCCACGGCCGCCCCTCCTCCCTGAGAAACCCTTCCCGCATCCCCTTCTGCCCCCTCTATGGTGTCTTCCTCAGGGGCGAGGGGGGCATCGTGGCGGGTGGGGGAGGAGGAGAAGGTCGATGCCGCGCTGAATCCCGGCCAGGGTTTTCCGCCCAGCCTGCCTTGCGCCCAGAGAGCGTGGTGCCGGGCGGACGCGGGGTAGATTGCCGCCCCCGCGTGTGGAACTCCCTTGTCTTGCTTAACCTTAAGACAACACAAAAAGAGGGAGGGAACAGGGGACGGGGGAGAGGGGATACGCGGGGAAGGAGAGTCATTTTAGATGACGGGTTCGAGGGTTGGGCGGGGTTGAGAGAGAAGGAAGGAGAACAAGGGGCAATCCAGATGATAGGTGGGGTGGGGTGGGGGGGTTATTCATGTAATAGGCATGGCCGTAGCCGTATGGCCATAGACCCTCGGACCCCTACAAGGGTCGGGGTTCGAGGGCGTGCTCATTTATTGCTTGCCTTGGTCATTAGCTCATTGAGCACGTACCCCTTTCGAGACGGGGGGGGGGGGGGGGGGGGGGGGGGAGGGGTGTAGAGCAACATATTGAACGTATCAACGCGGGTACTACACCACTCCCCAAAAGGCGCGTTCCTGCATTGCTACAAAAACGGCGTCTTGCTGACGCGACACAACGGAATATGTACCGGCCGAAGACACATTTCCCGACATGCAACACCTAGGCGCAACCGCAACTACCACGGGTGCACGGTTTGAACCCGGTCGGGCCCCCCTCCCGCTTGCGCTGCAGGGTGTACGGGTTGCATGAGAAGGGTAGGTGGGGAGTGGGCGATTTGTTTTCCAGCGGTCGTTTTCTCACCAAGACCTCCAGGAGGGTCGGGAACGCAAGCTGAAGCGGTGGAAGCACCGGCCCTGGCGCCGGCGACGCAGCCGCACCAAAAACCGGGTCCGCCCCCGCAGCCGGCAAAAATGCCCTGGCGTAGTGAAACCCGCGCACCACCGCGAAGGGCTCTCGGTCGGCCGCATCTTCCTCTGTTTCCCGGCGATTATTAACCTTTCCTGCTGTCCCACCGTCGCCACCCTTGTAACCGCGCGATGCGTCACCGTCTGCATCGCTGGCACGGGGCTGATCACCAGGTGGCGGCAGCGGTGCCTGCAGCGGCGGCGACGAGGGGGGCAGCTGCGGAGCTAGAGGGTCGCCGACGTGATCCTCGAACCAGTCGCCCTCTGCGTCGAGCTCCTCCTCTTGCAGCTCACCACGCCCGGTTTCGAAATTATCGACAGCTGCAACACCCGCCAGAGAACAAAAATCCGGGCGAAACAACGCAGCCCACTGTTTTCGACGCCCCGCTGTTTCCTTGCTCTCCAGTAGCACCGATCCCGCTCCACCCCCCTCCCGCTGTCCCGTCTCGGCTCCCGTCATCTCGCCAGCAAATATCGGCATGTTCTTGTCGGCGAGGTGCTCGTGAGGAGGCCGTGAGGGGGGCGGGGCGGGGGGAAGCTTGAACCCTCGATGCTTCGGGCGGGTTCTCAACCACGCCGCCTGTGACTCTCTGCCGACCGCGTCCCAGTGTCTGCGCCCGGATGTGGTGTCCGGGAAATCAGCGGGAAAGCTGGAAAAAATATGGCGGGGCAAGAGGATAGGGGCGGACGGGGTGGGGGTGTATTCACGTTATTCAAGGCCGTAGTCGTATGGACATAAATACCCTCGCAACCCTATAATGCCGGGACGGAGCACGTTGGGTTTTTACAAACCACCAGGGGTGAGGGTGTGTGTGAAGTCGATGGGTGGGGGAGGTGGGAGCGAACTAGGGCTGGGCGATAGCGGTGTTGGTTGGTGTCTTGGGAAGTGGCATGCGTTTCTACTTGCGAAGACTTTTGCCTGTACGGCTCGCGTGGGTTCGCGCTTGCGCGGAATATTTTGGCCGCTTTGAAAAGGAAAAAAAAACGCGGCGGGTGTGCTCGACAGAGCATTTTGACGATGGTTGTGTGCCCCGGCCCTACCGTCACTCGTAGGAGGACCGCGACTCGACTCAACTCGACAAGATCCCCAAGGAGGTTGATGTTTAAGGAGGTTGATGTTTTAATTGGACCGACTGACACTTGACTGCCATACCATCGTTTTATCGCGTGATACTTCACTGCCATTCCATCGTGTTCTCGCGCAAAGCCCCCGTGGTCATTTCGGAACCCTCGCGTTTGCGACGTGCAAGAACCAGGCGTAGGAAGAGAGCGCAAGCGACAAACAAAGGGGACGGAAACAAAACAGAGAACACAACTCGCCAGGAAAAAGCGAGAGGCAGAGACAAGATAGTACAGCTGTCGCTACAATAGCAACTCCCGCAGCAGCCTATTTGTAGCTGTCACCAACTTGTGTCCGGGACCGTGACGGCGGACGCGTCAAGAGACTCGAAAGGGGAGGGGTCCCTTCTTGCTCGGCGCCGTCCAAATTAGAAATTTGCACTCGCCCGAAATGAGAAAGGGTCAAAGGGAAAGAGATAAAACAGAGAGAGCGAAACGACGGTGAACAAAGAGACAGAGATAAACGACGATAAACAAATACTCTACATCTAGAGCGGCTTTCCACCACCAGGGCGCTGCCCGCCACTCACCACGGCTCGCCCGTCTCAAGCGCAAGCCCGTCCGCGTCGCCAAGCGAGACCGCCCTCGCCCCCGCCATCACAAGCGCGTTGAAAAACACCGGCGCCCACCCCGCGGACAGGATCAGATCCCACCCTGAAGCGGCCGCCACCTGCCGCTTCCTCTCTACCCCCCCCTCTGTCTTCCCGCCCACGCTGCCACCACCACCACCACCACCACAACTCGCGTCGCTCGAAGCGGCTCCCACTTCGCGCGCCGTCGTTGCCGCGCCCGGCGACGATACGAGGAGGACCGGCGCGAACCCTCCTCTAAAGCCCCCACCGCCGAACGCAACGCCCCCCGCGGCGCCGGCGCCGGCGGCACCCCCCATGGCGCCCCCTCTTGCGCCCGCCGCTCCGCCACTTCGGGCTTTAGCGGGGGGCTTGAAGGCGCCTACATCGGACCCGTCCCGCACGGCTGCGGCGCGAGCGTGCCGCTCCTGGCAGCGGGCCTCGTTGAGCACGTGGTCTGGGCGGGCCTCGGCAAGCTCGGCCGATAACGCTCTGGCGTCGGGGTCCCAGAGGGGAGACGCCGGGGCCAACCGCCGACGCCATTTCGCTTCCTCCTCCGCCCCCACCCCTGCCGCTGTGGCCGCCGCCGTCGCCGTTATTGGCGGTTCACCCATTGTAGACTCCCCTCGCTTTCCTGCTCCGGCCTCGCGGCTGCCTCGTATTTTCCCCACCGTCCTGACGTCGCCGAGGTCATCGCCCTCTTCTGGTTCACGAAGCTCCGTCCCGAACAGAGGGGGGGCGAAGGGCGTGGTGGACGTCAGTGCTGGAGCTTCCGGGTGTGAGTGATGATTCTTCCGCGATCGCGATGGTCGGAGCTCGCGGGGGTCGAGGGCGTTGATCGCCAGCACTGCTCCCGCCGAAATATGCTGCTGCTGCTGCTGCTGCGGCTGCTGCTGCTTGTTCTCGGGATGGTCGCCGCCGCTTCTGCTGTCTGTGCCACGTACCGCCGACGGGGTTTCCAACGTTTCCCAAAGGAAGGCGTTATCACGGCCGGCATCTTCGAAACGGAGCCTCTCGGTCCTGGTTGACAGGCTCGGTGGGGAGTCGCCACCGTGCCCTCGTGAACCTCCTTCGCCCGTGGCATCTCCAGCGCTCTTATCGGTGTCCCCGACACCTTGTACAGCGAGTAGCACCCCCCGCTTTTTTTGGTCGCTGTCCCGCGCTTGATCGCCGCTACCGGACGGGGGTGGCGGCTGCTGGAGCACCGCGTCACCGGAAAACCCTAGGGAAGAGGTCGCCGTGTCGCGCGACAAGGCCGGTCGCAAGACCTGTTGTAGCACCTCGCGAGAGCGGGCACCCCGCACGCGAAGCCTGCAGAGGCCACCGGCCACGGGTCCCACCTGTTCCAAAACGGAGGATGGTGCGGGGAAGAGGGGCGTTCCAAGGTGAACGGCGTGTATGTATAGAGAAAAACAAAGGGTATTTACTACTCTTACTTTTTTACGTGCTGGGAAGAAAAACTCTCCCGATGCGAGTTGACGAGGGAAGAAAGGGAAGAGTTTTCTCCCAATAAGAAAGGAAGGCACGAACCCGTAGTGGAAGGCTGTACACGCGCACCTCAATGTTCCCGATCCAGGGCGCCCCCTCCAGTGAACACGCCTTCCAGATTTCGCGTAGCGCCTCCTTCGCCGCCGCCGGGTGCACCCACAGCCAGACACGCCGTATCTCTTCAGCAACGCCCTCTCCCCCCACCTCCATATTTGCTTCTGCTCCGCTGTTTCTTCGCTCGGCGGGTGGTGTGGGCGGGCTCCACATGACTGTGACCGGTGCGATACAGCCCAGCGGGAACTCGTTTGCCCTGGAATCGTCAGCCACAGGAGACGTGGAATGCGGAATGTGGTAATCGGTCACAAGTAGACGTGGGATGCGGGATGTGGTAGTCGGCCACAGGAAACGTGGGATGGAGTGATGTGGTGACCAGTCGTCGCGGGGTGAGGTGGTACGAGGCAAACATGCACGCGTCGGGCCGGTAACGACCTCCACAGTAGATATAGTCTAAAGCCCCAACTTGCCGTTTTATTATATGTCGTGCAGAATCTGTATAACGTAGTACAGGTACATACGTACAATCCAGGATTGACGTTCTAGGCCATGTATACTATTGTTCGGGTCCCGCCCGGCAACATGGACTATAGAACTAGCTAGAAACTTGTTTGGGCTGGTCGGTGTTGCTTGCCCGGTGTCTATTCACTACTCCTCCTCCTCGCCCAGGGGCTACGTACGGGTAGTAGCTGGTGCGAGGAACAGACGCCTACTACTACTACTGTGTTCTCCCTTTTCAGCTTTGCGACACCCCCAGGATTTGAAGTCAACCACAATCATCCCGAAGGGGGACCATGTAAGATCATACGGACGAGGAATACATCCGCCCTCGAAGATCTAGATCACGCCTTAGGAATCGATGGCCTGTCGGAGGTGTGAAAATATGTTAGGAAGCCGGTCTTTGTGGGCGCGTTAAGGCCCATTCAATGACTGAGGCAAGCACCAAATGGGTACCCCTCCTGGTTCCATCACCCCCCCCTCACCTGTAAAGGTGTGTGGAAGCTTCCGTGAGGCCTCCTACACAGTCAGCGTGCGTCGGCCGGCAGTCCAGTGGGTCCGTCACAAGGGACAGGAGTTCCACGAGGAACCGAGCGGAGGCGCGCAGCTCAAGGGGGCGCAAGAACGTCATGTCCTGGAGGGTGCAGTGCTTTAGCGAGGCCTCCGCTGCGGCGCGCGGGCCCCTGGAACAAAACAAAAAGACGTGCGGAGGGTTCAGGGGGGTAAATGTGTCATGTTCCCCCCTGTACTAGGATATTGCCGTTTGACCCCGCGACTGACCGCCCCTTGTTCTATGATACCTAGGACATTCTGGCTAAAGCAGGCCTTGAAGTGCTCGTTCAGGACGCCCGGGCTGGCTCGATCGTTTGCCCAACTAAAACACCCAACGCAACCCCTTCCGAACGTTCTCGCTCCGTGCGTCCCCACCTCCAGAAGCAACACACCGAAACACGCTACGTATTAATAGTAACGCTACGAGGGTGCACTGCACCTGTTGCTCTTGGCAGGCAGCACGAATCCCCACATCTCCTTCATATGCATCCTCTTGGCGTGCCAGATGTGGGTCTCGAGCCACCTGTGGGGGAAGCGACCATAAACATCATAGCGGGTGATATGGTTACAACTCTTTTCGGGTTATCGCTGCTAATAAGCGCAAAACAATCACGATTTGTGACGAAATCTCACGATTTTGCGACAAAATCCCACGATTTGCGACAAACTCTTACGATTTGCGACAAAATCTCACGATTTGCGACAAAGTCTCACGATTCGTGGCCTCCGTAAATTGGCGCTATGTCACATTACTAAAACAGAAAAAAAACAGTTTTATTTTCGTCACGAATCATACGCCTTCGCGTCCTAACTTGCCACTAAAAAAAGGCCGTAACATACGTGGGTTGAAGAGGCAGCGCCAACCTTCAGCAAATTAAGCCGGCGGCTCTCTCTCTCTCTCTCTCTGACTCTCTGATTATATCTGCCTATCTGTCTCTTGTCTACCTGTCTACCTGCCTGCCTTTCTGACTACATTTATGTATGTCTGCCTGTGTGCTTGCCGATCTGTCTATCTATCTATCTATCTATCCGTCTGTCTGCCTATCTGTCCGTCTGTCTATCTGTTTGTGTCTATCTGCAATTATCTCCGCGTACCTCCGGCTCTATCCGTCTGTCTGCTTGCCCGCGTTCATGCCTATCAGTCTATTCGTCCGTCCGCCTATCAGCCAGTCTGCCTGCCTTCCACTTGGTTTGTCCCTCTAATATCTCAAAATCAACCCTACCTCGGTGGCGCCCCTTCCCCGAGCCCCTCATCGGCATGCGGGCTGTGCATCTCTAGCAACGCCCTCGGTCTCCGGCGATGCTTGCGGCATCTAATCTTCTCCCCAGCTTCGCCACCGCCCCCCCCACCCCCACCGGCCGTCACTGCACCCGACCTTACCCCTCCCACAGCCTTGGCAGCAATCTGGGAGTGAAGATGCCCGGCTCCTACCCCTGGTCGTTTTTGGCTGCGGTTCTTGAGTGCCACGGGCATCCGACGCGGCTTGTGAGACGCAGTGCGCCTTCGCATGTGTCTGGGCGGGGCGTGTGACTATTTCGCAGAGAGGAAGGATAGGGTGGGGGGGGGGGGGGGGGGAGGAGAAAGGACACGGGGGGNGTGGTAAATGCTCCGTGAGAAGCTGGGCTGGGGCGGTAGTATAGGGGTAGGGGGGGGGTTTACTTATTTTGAGAAGAGGGGGTGGGCTGTGGGTGGGTGGGGGGGGGTGTACTTCACTTTCATACATGGCCGTAGTCATATGACCATATACCCTCGGGGGGAGGGGGGTATGTCACCGAACCCACCATCACACTCTTCAGCAGAGCAAATCGAATCGCTCCCTATGAACCCGTGCTTGAGAGGAAAAACACGACGAAAAAAACAAATTGGGTATTACAGCATCGGCAACATGACCCACCGGAGCTGCTCGGTTGGGGAATTCCACATTTTAGAGTCCGGACTACAGCAGTTCCAGGACGTGTTTACGACTCGAGCACAGGCGTGATATATGATACTCGTACAGCTGCTCGCCAACAACATAATTCAGAAAAAAAAACGCACGTCTCAATTGGTTTTCTATTTCGGTCGCTACACGTTGAAGAATCAGCACGATCACTTGGACGCGCTGGATGTCGACGGGTAAAAAACAACGGTTCCACGTGAAGAAACACACGCAGCGTAAATGAAACCAGGGTATACCGTAGCATGTACCTGGTCACGAAGCCCGCCCGGAATCGGTTCTCCCTTGGCTCCATCGCTACCGACAGCCGAGACGGAGGAAACAGCGGCGTCCAGGAATTCCAGCTCCTGAACACGCGCCTGCGAGCGCGTATGTAACCCCATCAGTAAACGCAAAGCCGCAGCTGTTACAACCACATGAGTATTTTTACGCCATTTCATGTTCTGCAAACAATTGCGTGGGTTTAGCTTGGAAGGGTTAAGCAGTTAGGGCGGAACCACAGACGGCAGGAGGGGGGGGGGGGGGGGGGGGGGGGGCGGGGAGGGGAGAGGCTACCCGGGTGCTTACACCCTTCTACCGCTTGCAAAAATGATGCAAAGTGCATCTCTGTCCGGAAGTGTAAGCGCCGTTCACGTATTCATGTCAACACCTAAACCGTCCTTATATTTCCGGACCGAGCGGCAGTAATATATACTTCGAAGTGTAGAAATTACTCTAAATGCCAAGTAATTTATCCTGTAAGACGCACGGGTGCCGTTGGAAATGGGGGCCGAAGACGCATGTACTTACAAATTGATTGTGAAACCGCCGCACGCTTAGGGCCAAGCATGAGGAACGGCGGTTCCCGGTCACAGCGGTCACTAGGTTATGGCGGTAACGTCGCCCGGTTCGGCCGACAGGCGACCACCCCCCCTATTCCCTCCCAACTAAATTCCCCATATTTCTCTGGAAACCCCATACCCTGCTGGCGGCAGCTGGAAGTATCATATATACATCTGTACATACATTCAATCTAATGGATGTGGTTCGAAGTATGCTTTATATGTCAAACGCGACATTACATCCTATGTGAATACGTCCTGCCACACGTCTATCGGTGAAGTTGGTGCTCGTTAATACACCTTTCCATTCCACCTTTCGCGGCCGAACTGCTCGGCAAATATGCTATGTAGTAGACCGCGGTTTTGACCCCTTGACTGACCGCCCCCTACACTAAAACTAGTCTATTGCGATGCTAGGAGACCGCGGTTTGACTCCTTGACTGACCGCCCCCCACACTAAAACTAGGATAGTAAGATGCTACGAGACCACAGTTTGACCCGTTGACTGCCGTTTCTTATGTTGCCCTTTCTTATTTTGGTCCCTGAGAATACGTTTTCCCTACTGTAGTATTAATAGTGCACAATGAATGGTGCCTGGGGCTCAGGCCAGCCACAGGAAGGGGCAAACCTTCTTCAAGCTTTAGCCACTGACTACGTAGGCGGGGAGCTTTCTTCTTTTTTTGTTTTCAGATTTCCAGGCTGACTTTCTTATGGGTTGCTTTCTTAGGCCAGTACTCTGTATATGCACACTCGTACTTCGAAGTATGTCCCATTAATAGCAAAAACGAAAAAAACAGTCGGCAATTCGAAACTCGAAACTGCTGGCGTTCGAGGTTTCAAATCCTAAGGCAGATACATCCCAGGTCGTTCGTTGCCTGCTGATATATAGAGCTCGGTGGTAACCCTGGGCAGCGCGCCGGGTGCTTTGCTTATTTTGCTATGGGTGTACGTACGCGCGTTCAACCTATCGTGTACGGCTCGACAACAGGGAGGGGGCAAACGAACGCCGAGCAATGTGTCTATCCAACGCCACCACTTTCGAGGTGTGTGCCCCCATAGTTTCGGAGAAAATCTTCTCGGAAATTATTTCCAGGGGGTGTGTTATTTTTATCACACCCCGGTGATACGGTAGTTGACGCAAAACTTGACCCCCCCCCCCCCCCCCCCCCCCCCCCCCCCCCCCCC
>MEHQ01002596.1:898064-950754 GCA_008828725.1 Saccharina japonica | reverse complement strand
CCCCCCCCCCACCCACCCCCTCCAGGAAGCTGCCATTAATCTGCAAGTTCGCCTCACAAGCGGTTCTTAGTGGGATGCAGCTCACGCTTCATGCGGCTCGCCGAACACCTCACGGCGCTTCGCGATTTGCGTAAGCAATGTCTACCTGGTCGGGTGAAAACCCGACATGCTCCGTCCCGGCATTGCAGGGATGCAAGGGTCTATGGTCGTACGACTACGGCCATGCATGAAATGTTGAGTACACCCAGACCCCCAGTGCTGAATCGCCTTGTCGTGTTACGCACTATTTACATAGGGTCCACTCGACAGTCAATACATTACGTAGGAACGAACTCAAAGCTCCCCCAGGTATGCTTGCTATGCATGCCAGACTAGTCAACACATAGCTGTAAAGCTTGCTTGACCCCCCACCCCGCCCGCTCGGGGGCGCGCAAAATAACCTCGTCGTGCTGTTACATTGTTACGCTCGTCGTTCCGTTATTATTACGGTCCACTCGACAAACGAGCGAACTTAGAACTCAGAACTCAGAGCCATCTCCGTGAGATGAGCAAGCAAGCAATCCCAACTCGTAGTGGACACCTGCTGATAGTGAATCTCCTCAAACGTACGTATATGGCTATTTGCGCACTCTGGTTGGCTACGTACGTACGAGCAAGAGGTACTCGTATACCTGGTATTGTAAGCGGCTCCATCACTTTATTAACCTAAACATATGCTGTGGGGACCCCTTGTAAGGGATATTAAGGGATATGAGGGATACCACTCTGGGCGCAAATATAAGGGCCGTTTATCCTTCAATATGAAGATCAAGTGGTCCTTACATTCACATCCAGAGGGATATGAGGGATAGCGACTGAAACAATGATAACTTTGGCGTTATGGTCTCAACCGTCTACCGGTACGTGCGAGCCGCGTGAGCTCCCAGTAGTGCGGTTATATAGGATCATGCTGCGCGCCCATCCCGTGCGTGCGCCCCCTTGCCCTTTGCCTTGTAACTCGGGGCACCGATCTCTGTCATCCCCTCAATCGCGCAGTGGCCGTTTTGCTGTAATCGTCACTTAGTATCGTGATCCCCCCCCCTGAAGTGCCGAGCGAAGGGGTTGATAGAGTCTTTCCAAGCCACAGCACCCCAAGCCGGCCGAAACAACATATCAGTACTGCTGTACTGCTTTGCTGTACGAGAGTCCGCACACCCCCGCACACGGCAGTATGTATGATGATGATGTGATGTTCTTATTAATACATTGAGAAGCTCATTACCCTAAACATCCTGCCTGTCTGTGGTCAACAGCAAGACATACGGCGAATGCATCAGATACCACATCTGAATTGAACTGCAACAATGATATTCATCGATGTTCCCACATCTTCCTGGTGTAGATTGTTTGCGCTTTCCATGCGTGTTTGTTCATAATGAGGAGATATTTGATGCTGAGAAGGGCGCAGCCCTTCGAAGCATCAATAGATGCTCTTCCTAATGAGTTGGGTACGTGCCCGTGGGGGTGTACCCCCCTGGTCGCGAACGGACACAAACGGACAAAAAACAGTTCTGAAAGCTGCCGCAGCGTGGCTTTATTTAAAGAATCCTTAATATTGAGGTTTGTCTGTCTGCTCGTCTGTCCTCTCGTCTGCTCGTCTGTCTGCACTTCGCACTTCGTTCGCTTTGCTTTTTTTTTTCGCTTTGCTTTTTTTTGGCGCGCGACGCGTACACTGAACCGATTCAGACACGCTCGGGACTGATAGAGGCCCGCTATTTGTGCCGACCGTCCTGTGCTATTCGTGTCGAAAGCCGTGCCGAGATCGGAGAGCTAGGCGGTAGTGACTGCCCTAAACTGTTGCCAGTACCAAATTGTGTCACTGGGATTTCTCGGCAGTAGAGCAAACTAGCAGTAGTATATAGCAACGATGAGGAGACATGTCAAGCAAGGCAAAACATGCGCTGTCAAGGGTGTAGGGTGGCGTGTTCCACACTAAAAACTAGTTGTTTGGTGACAGTCACGGCATGTCAAGGCTGTCAAGGGTTGAAACTGAAGACCACATTTCTCGGCAGTAGAGCAACAACGGTGATGATCGGACGAGAAGAGGAAGACCATCATCGCACACAGCACACACACCACCATCACCAGCAAACACCACAACGACGACCATCACCACCACCGCCACCACCCCTGCCCCACGAGCCGCAGGAGCACCAGAAGTTGTTGTTGCTCGTAGTGGCTGGTGGTGGTTGGTGGTGGCTTCGTCCCGTGGTTTGGTGGTGGTTCCTGGTACGCACTCGTTCAGCAGCACCAGCATTTTTTTTTTTTTTGTCCATCCCATTTATTATCTGCTGCTGCTGCTGAGAGATGCAGAAAACAAAAAGACAATAAAACACGATTTCTGAAATGATACAGATTTTACGAAATACGAGCAAAAAGACAATACAAATAAAAACGAATTCTGAAATGATTCAGATTTCTTAGTTTGCATTTTTCTCTGTACAAGGTTTTTGCGCTGACACGCATCGCTTAACAATAAATGTTGGTGGGTGGTGTTGGTGATTGTAGGACTACCAGCCCAGGGACCAACCGACCTGATACCTGATACAGATTTTACAAAATACGAGCAAAAAGATCATACAACAAAAACGAATTATGAAATGATTCAGATGTATTTGTTTACTGGCACATTTTTCTCTGTACTCGTACAAGGTTTTTGCGCTGACACGCATCGCTTAATTAACAGTAAATGTTGGTGGGTGGTGTTGGTGATTGTGGGACTACCAGCCGAGGGACCAACCGACCAACCCAGTAAATCTCTCACCCACCACGCACACCCATCAATTACCTGCCGGTCAGTAAAAAAAGGTTTATGTGCTGACCCAAATCGCTTAGAATAAAAAACGATCCCATCAATGACAATTAATTGCAGGAACACAGCAAAAAGAGAAGAGCCGCCAACGCAGTAGCTTAATGCAGTTAGGAGTTTGACCACTTGAAGGCGTCTGTCACGCTCCTCATTCCCACCGTTCTTGTATATAGGATGCTCGATGTTCGCTGTTGCGATGCTACCAGAGAGTACTCGTACGATATGCTACTTACGTACATACAGCTCGTAGAGGAACAGGCAACAGCAGTATTACTTGTTTGCTCCACCCTGGGCCATAGGTTACCTGTGCAAAATGCTCCACATCCAGGACGTGTGGGACGTTAACACCTAGACGACCAGCATCCCCCATTCCGCTTCCCGTGTGGCTGCTGGGAACCTGTTGCCTATGGTGCTTGGTGGACTGGGATGGAACAACATACAACTCAAGTTGAGCTGCTGTTTAGCTCGATTCTGTGAGAGCCTGGGTTTCCATCTTGTTTTGAAGCGTTATGGTTCTCAAGCGGCGGAACCAAAAGCGGTTCGCCGACCCTCGAGAGTCGAGCTGGGAGTTGATGCACAGCTACACAGCACTTCCAGTCTTTTGCCCGTGGCACATATATAGGAGGCGCTACACGAGAAGGTGTTATCTACAGCCCAGAGCAAGGCAGATTTTTGGCAACCCATTCGCACACATGGCATCGCACGCTCCTGAACGGCATGGTGAAAGTGTGAGTCCTCTGAATATATGATGATTCAGCTTCCCCATTGTTGCTTGCTCAGCCGCAGGCAATAAACAACAAACAGAATCTCGAACAGCCAACTGCTGTTGTTGCAATTTCGCCTTCTTCTGCTGCTGCTACTGCTGTTGCTGCTGCTTCTGTACTGCCGCAGTGCTGCTGCCGTACTTCTGCTGCTTGTATTGCTACTGTTCCGATGCACGTGCCGCATGCTTCCAGCTCTGCTTCGAGATTTGTTCAGAAGGCACCGCCGACTTCGTTGGGGCTCGAGAGTGCAGACCACCTCGAGAGCAATGCATATGAATGGTTCCACGAGTTGCATGATCTTTCGTTGTACTCATATTTTCAGCTTTGGTTGTGTCATACCACGGGGTCATACACTACATATTCCGTCATACTGGGTCTACCAGGTACTTGGTATCCGATAGGGGGTGTCTTACACGTATACATGTAGTACCACCCGAGGGGGTCACCGACCTATACCCTACCGGGTTCCGGTACTTACTGCGTATTTGCACGCACCTTTCAAATATTTACGAGTTTCGAACAATCTCACAACATCGACGTACGTACGTATAATTCGTACGTACGTACGTATTATACTTCCGATGCTTTTACTCGTACAGAAAAATGCCAGGGTTGTCTTCGGCATAAAATGCTGATACAGGTAGATCATGCCACTACGAGTAGTTACTCGCGATTACGGTATTTGCACACGGCACGCTTCCGCAGTAAGCGAAAACCACGGCGGCAGTCGCGGTACAGTATTCGCCCCGGCAGACTATTAATAGTGGTCAGCTCCAAAGGCTACTAATAATAGCATTGGTACCCAAGTTCGAATCCCACAGCAGTAGTGGTGAGATTTTCACTTTATTTGAAAATAAAGGAAAATGAACCAATTGCTGAGAGCGCCTTCGTGGCGTGGGCAGGCGGAATCCGACGCAAGTCGACGAGGGAAGAAAGTGCTGAAATCTTCTCGCGATAAAAATACAAGGCACGTACCGTAGTGGGGAGGGGGGAGAAGAGCCTACTTGGTGACCCCGGATCTAAGTTGCGACTAATGAGGGAGAGAGAAAAGAAGGGCGAAGATAATAAATGGGATGGACAAAAAAAAAAAAAACCCAGAAATTACGTGATTTGCACGAAACGCTTCCGCGGTAAGCGAAAACCACGATCATTCACAGAATTGCGGCATTTACCACCAACCGTGGTTCAATTGCGGTAATTTCAACCATGAAAAGCACGAACCTCCGACGAACCTCTCGGTATAAATCACCGCGGTATATGCACCTGTTTTACATGCCCACCGTCAACCAAGACGTAAATGCGGCCCGGGCATGGGCGGGCAAGGGAGTGCTCGTGTCTCTGAATAGTCCGCCGCGCCAGCTTGAACTTCGCGATTCACGACCCCAAAAGGCTACGTACGGCACCACTGCTGTAGTACAGCCGTACTAATAGGCGCGCTCGAGAATTCGATCGATGGGACGTATGATCTTATAAGCCGAAATAAGAAACCCGCGAACATGTACGAGTGCAGTAGTACCACGACCTACCTATATACCCTTCGCGAGGTCATAAATCATAACCCTACGTGTTATTACACGCAGCTTGCAAATTTGATATTTGAACAATCTCACAGCATCGACGTACCTGTTATATTTCCAAGATGTTTACAGAAAAAGACGAACCTCTGGCGAACCTCTGGCGGACCCCTTGGTATATACCACCGCTGTATATAGACCTGTTACATGTCTACCATCCTTCAAGAAGTACATGCGCCATGGGTGCGGACAGGCACGGGAGCGCTTCGTGTCTCTTGTGTGATCCGTAGCTGCCGCGCCAGCTTATATTTCTCGACTCACCGCCCCCAACAGTCTACGCACTCCAGCACACAGTACCAGCATGCTCGAGAATTTCGATCGATGTGACGTATTGTAAGCAGAAACCACACACCACTCGCACCATACCATACGCGTGTACTATATGTTTGGTGTTTGTCGTGGAACCGGGTGCTACTGTATCGAGCTGTTCGCTTACCACGACGCAGACAGCAGTACTCGCGTGCAAATATGCAGTTTTATTTGTTAAGGGAAGCCGGTCTCCTGCGGCCCGTCGGGGCCTATTTTGGCATTAGTGTACTATTTTTAGTGAAGGGGGGGCAGTCAGTACAGGGGTCAAATCGTGGTCCCCTAGCATAATTTCCCGTGCATATGTAGGTATTCCGTAGTCGACAAAGTTCCATTGTGTTTTTTTCCTTTTTAGTTTAGTTTTTAGTTTTTCTTCGATCTCATCAACGACAGGCCCTGCCGGGTCAAGGGTCAATTGTTGCGCCTGGGAGTATGTATGTGCCCCTCGGGCCTCGTCGTCTACCCACTCACCTCTTGTTCGGCCGTGCGGGTAGGTAGGTTGTTTGTTGTTCTCATATTTGTATTAATCGCCATACTGATTGTACCAAATAGTATGCTCGTAGTTCGCTGTGACAAAACAGGCCCCACTCTATAAAGGTTCCGGGGGGTTCGTTAGGATAAACTACTTGTCGGGCTATTTTGATGGTGACGATGACGAGGGTATTGAAGATGATGATAACGATGATGGTCATGATGATGATGGTGGTGATGATGGCGATGGTATTGAAGACGATAATGGTGATGATGATGATGCTGATTATGACGTTAACGCATTCTTAAGATCGTATTTTCCTGGCTTTTTTTGCCCGCGATCACAAAACCAGGCTACGTATAATGCAGTAAGCGCCCGGTCGGAAGGACAACAAACACAAAACCAGACATATCGCAGTGCGCCAAAAAACGGTATTACCTTGGTGTACCATCTCGTATCACTTGAAAACCAATTGCTACAAGCACCCATGAAAAATACTTCGTATGTATATATATATAAAATGGCCTATATCCGAAGAATAGAGAGGAGTACCATTCGAAGTTTATAATAACAAAAATCAAACACGGGCCATTAGGGTGCATATGCCGAAACCCGGGAGTAGAAACGTATGCGCTGTGGTCCTCCGGCCGGCTGGTGAGGCAACAAAGTACAATAAATAAGGACGAACAGACCAAGAAGCAGAGCAAAACTAAACCAAAGACAAAAAAAGAGCAACATTGCGTGACGCAGCACAAAGAACGGTGGAAAGGGGCATTATTAAGTGCCCTGGAACGTTAGGATATCATCGGCTTGGCAGGAAATGGAGCATCACAGCAACAAAGAACAGGGACAGCAACACAGCAGTAGCTGGGCTTCTCAACTAGGAAGATGGCCAGTGCCACATTTTGGCGAACTCTTTCACTTTATACCCACCGCCGCTCCGTCAATCAACGCGACTCCCCTTCCCCCCCCCGTCCCCTGGACACCGAGTTCAATGAAGTGTTTAACTACACAGTTTGAACTTATTTATCTAGTGGTTTTGTTACTATCTTCACTCTCCATAGCGAATCAGCGTGTTAGTACTTATCTGCTGCTTCCTGGACGCGTCTTGACACCATTTGCCCCATTTCTTGACTGCCAGCGTCCAATGCTCGGCTTGGTTTGGCAACATGAACGATGTTAGATTGTTTTCGAGACGACCCATCCAGTCCTGTTATTGCCCTCCTGAGTAGCCCGTACCCCCCCCCTATAAATATATGATATATTTATAGGTTGGGTTGGCGTCGGTTGGCAACGACGCTGTAAAACACGCCACTCGCTGCGTGAGCTAGACAACCAGGGTGCCGTTTTTTTTTTTTTTTTTTGGCGGTCACCAAAGCTGGCGGTCGAGTAGATCATTTGTGCGGGGTGGAGAACCTTTGCTCCGCACAAGGGGAATGGTCGTACCACGTAGTGTTAATATGGTAAGGCGTCCGCGAGGCAGTTACATAGTAAAACCCATTGCTGTCTCCGGAAGTGGCCACACCAGAAATTAAATTAACTCATTGAAGCTGTCGTCCATATGCAAGTCCGCCTCAGAGGCGGTTCTTAGCAGGATGCAGCTCACCCTCCATGCGACTCGCCCAATACCCCACGGCGTTTCGCGCTTGGTGCAAGCAATGTCTGCCTGGTTGGTGAAAACCCAACGCGCTCCGTCCCGGCATTGTAGGGATGCGAGGGTCTATGGTCATATGACTACGGCCGTGCACAACATGAGTACACCCCCCCCCCCTCCCGCTGAGGCGAGGGTCTATGGTCATACGACTACGGCCGTGCACGAATATGAAGTACACCCCCCCCCCTCCGCATCCTCCCTCGTTCCTACAATAAATCTTGGCGAGCGCGGCTGTGTAAGATGTCACGCGGTAGTCGTCGCGACGTTTTCAGTCCCATCCGATGCAGCGGGGGGAAAGTCGGTGGTGAGCCTGACGTACAGCAGTTTGGGCAGATGGACCGCATCGGGGCTGCACGTCGTGCAGCCATACATCACAGTTTTCATGATTATGGCATCGAACGCCCGTATTTTTGAACCGAAGCGGCGAGGTGGACTGCTCGTCGAGTGGAAGGCCATACCTTTTGAGACGTAAGTTGGCCAATAGCACACTGATGTCAGCAAGTAAGGCCTCGCCGTCCTCTCGTAAAGTTGCCGCACGGCAAGCTTGGTTAACTCGACGGTGAGTGCTGGTATTGACGCGACATGGTATAGGTCATTTCTAACGAACACTCGATCGGTGAAGAAATGTTAAGAATCGCGACACTCGTGAATAGGCACTGTGTAATGGTATTGTTTTTCTACGAACTGGTTCCAGCAAGAGAAATAACTATCCACCTTCGCGCCGTTAAATAATGAATACGCTGAATCAGTCGGCACTAAGCATGCCCAAGTGACCGCATCAACGAGGAGAACTCATTGGTGAAGCTTGTTTGGGCGTGCGAGCCGTAGTTCGCCAGATATTATAATTGTTCTTATTACTTGGAAAGACGTTGTTGCATAGGGATTCGAGCTGTCTATAGTAAGATCAAATATACTTAGTGTTTTGGCCATAAATCGGTAAATATGCCGAGTCATTCGACACTCAACATGTTGACATGATGGCATCAGCAAGACGAAGACATCAGTGACACTTCTGTTTTGCAAGCCGTAAGGGGCTGTTATAAGAAACGCCTCCCAAACTACTAGCAAAATGTATTGACCTATATATTTGGAAACCATAGGGGACGAATTAGTGGTCAGGGAAATCCCTTTTGCACCCTGGTTTTCGCGAGTTGCGAAAAAACACACGTGTTGAGGTTGTTCGTAATGACCAGACGAAAACACGTGTTCGTGGTATTGTTTTACACAAATATTGCTCGTGAATTATTCAGGGTCAATTTTTTTTCAAAATCTACAAAAACACGTTAAAAGGCACCTGCAGAACTGAATAAAAAATAAGCATAAGCATAAACCGCCAATACGTTCATGCATCACCCCATGAAGAACATCCCTGCCAATTTTTGTATTCAAACTCTTAAAAACCAGGGTGAAAAACTTGCAGGGAGAATGTTACGTGCCTTTCTGGAACCAGCTCGCACTCACTCTGTGTTGTTGGGAATCGTCAATTTTTCGTGGTGTTTTGCATAACTCTTCATTGTCATGATTCGCACTAAACTGTCACGATTCGCTGAAATGTCACGTTTGTTTTTTAATCACGATTGATGGCATTTGTTTGGTTCGTTAGAAACGACCCTCAACCCTGAGTTTTATTTTCTTGGGCGACAATCTTTGTTATCTAGGAGGCGACAATCTAGTAACTTCGAACTCCTCCCTGCAGACGCCGTTAGAAGTTCTACTGTACGATTGGCTTCCTGTGTTCCCTTCCTGTGTACCACTCACAGCTTTTCCGTCCCCCCGTGAGGGGTTTATATCGGCGCTCGGTTACCCCTCGAGGCGGATTGTCTCTTTTTGGTTGCGTTCCGGATTCGCTCGTGTTGGTTGGTGCTCTTCTCAAACATCTAGACGTGTGGGTTGGCTTTATTTCTCCAATAGTCTAGACAAAACAACAACAACAACAACAACAACAACAACAACAACAACAACAACAAAAGAAAACGAGGTGTCCTTGGTCAGTGGCCACCACCGCTGCCTTTTCCATGTCGCTTCCGTGCGCACGGCAGAGCCATAAACCAGACCAGGCACCTTCCGAACACGGTCCGAACCCCGCTTGCTCCACCTCGCACCGCCTGATTTTCAGTCGGTGGAGACCCTCAAGGCCGATAATGAGAGTCTCCGGAAGAGAGTGGCCGAGCTCGAGAAGAATATTTCAATGACCGCACCTGCTGTGGCCGCAGACAGCGCTGGTGTACGGGCGGGTGGCCGTGAAGACGATAACGACAACCGCGAAGAACTTTCTCGGAATTCTCTCGGGAAGGCGGGGATGACGGCGGCGGAGGTCAAGCGATACTCTCGGCACCTGCTGGTGCCGGCGGTCGGGGTTGACGGACAAAGGTAAGAATGGGAGCTCGGACTGCCTGATGGTTTCCTTAGAAGAATAGCCTCACTACAAAGTAGACTACCGAGTCAGCGCGGACAAACTAGTCTAGCAGGTTTATGCGTTTCTGCTGGAGTTCAATTCCTACCGATGAAAGGTAGCAGGACGGGCGCGACGGTGTTTGCAGCGCTTCTGGCGCGCTGTGAGTTTACGCCAACCGGTGTGGTCCCCCTCGTACTGTTTGTCGCTTAGTGTGTGATCCACGGCTATAAGCGCAGCCAATATTGTTTTCGAGCTCTGCAAGCTCTCTCGCGATTACATTGTCGCCCCTCATAACCAGAAAGTACCTTGCTGCTCTTCAACTGCTCCTATAACCGAACCGAGCAGCGGGCGCCGGCCCCACGTTTTGCGAGCATGCGATACCTCAAAAAAACTGAATTGCAGTACGTACGTAGCTGGTATTCTAGCCGCGACTCAAAGCCGAACTACGCCCCACGCGGACCTTCACCTTACCCATTCACGAGGTTTAACTGAAGGGTGTAACATCTTAATCATGTGAGCGGAGATATTGGGTACACAAACCGTGGGGTCTATTTCGTGTGAACACGAAATAACGTGCATCCGCATGCTTGGGTGTAGTTCCTCCTGAGTCATGCCCCCTTCTTCTGCCGTTCCTTGAACTCTTACGGCGAGCAGTCGTACCCGACGAGGTTTGTTGTGCCTTCGAAGGTCGCGGCACCTGCGATGTCGCATGCCCGGACACGCGCTGCTATTTAGCACCTCCTTCCGTTCTTCGAGTCCGGCCGCGAGTTTGTTGTTTTGTGTTCTCATCGATAGGGTTTTTTTCAGGTTTAACGGCGGACGCGTACGTTCCCCGTGCGGCTCGTTCCCTTCGAGTGAGGATTGGGGGCGGGCGCGGAGATAACCCAATATTCGTCGGCTGACTACTTAGCCCAAGCACCACAGAAACACGAACCGGGCACACGTCTCCGTAGTGTTTCCATCAACCCTTGGCCCTGACCCCCCGATTCATCTTAATTCATCGGGTTGCGTCTTTGTGCCTGTCTGTCGTTTAGTTTTGAGGTTGTTTGTGTTGTCTTCTGTGTGTGGTTGTGTTTTGTGTGTTTGTCTTTGTCTTCATGCTTCCTTTTTCCTTGCCTGCCTGCTTCGTTTTGTTCTGACCTGGGTTTCCCAGGAACCTGCTGGGCAAGACTTGCTTGGTGATCGGAGCGGGAGGGCTGGCGTCGGCCGTCCTGCCGTACCTGGCCGGCGCGGGCGTGGGGCACATCGTGATAATGGACTTTGACATGGTGCGGAGGCGTTTCATTCATTTCCACCCTAGTGCTTCGGTTGCTTGTTTGTCTATACTGTGCAGAGTTTGGGTCGATCGCGCGGATGGTTTCGGTGAACTGGAGAGCTTCTCGGTTGACTATTCTCTGTTAGATGGTTCAGTTGGTTCATCATCTGGCCGGCACGTTGGTGGATTAGGCTGGGGGTGCGTTCATCCATGGGCTCATCGATTTATTTATTTTCGTCGACGGTTTGGTGTGTTGAGTATCGAGCTTGCTCGGCTCGACCGAAGAGTGGCGAGGGCAACGGACGCCTAGCGCAGGCTTCGCCCCTTGCACGCATGTGATCTCTCGTCTAGGCTGGCAAAACCACGCGTACGTACAGCACTCTTCGGCGCATCTACCAGAGAGAAGTTGGCGCTCCCTCTTGCGTGTAGCTGTTACGCCGTCCTCCTTGCCGACTATAGGCGAATGAATCAAGGCGACGCGAACCATCGCTCCTGTCGCGCTCCGGCCCATTTGCTGGCTTCCCACAAGCCAGGAAAAAAACGAAACGTTTGGAGCTGCACCCGCATATTAGGGAACAAACCACTTGACGTTGTGTGGAATAAGTTTTGCCAGCATATAGCCGAGGGGCTAGCGTGCAAGGTTTGTCGGGGAGCGAGGCTAGCTGTCGGGAGTGCCTGAGCTGCGCCGTACGTTTTAAACGGCACCCTTCGCCCCCCTCTTCCTCGTTTCTGTCTGATGCTCCCTTGGCTCGAAGATCGAGACGAGCAATCTCCACAGACAGGTGCTGTACAGGGAGGGTCAAGCGGGGAGAAACAAGGCTCGGTGCGCGGCAGAAGTTATGCGGGCCATCAATTCTAGCGTCAGGTGGGTTATGCGTGTCCGGTGACCGGGGTGGAACGTGCCTGGAGGGAATCAGCATGTGCAGCCCGGCTCGTGGCTGCTGAATGCCTGATGTTGTCAAGACTACCACGGGCGTTAAAACCCGGCATGCGGTAGAAGGCAGCGGCAAGGGAACCCCGTTCGTGTCGGGAGGTCCCGATGTATTCACCCTTTACAGGCAGGTGTCGATGTATTCGTCCTTGAGAAAAATCGTTGATGTGTAGTTTTCCTCGTCTGCTTGGATTGATTGATGATATGAACGGAGTAGCTAGCTCTCCACCGCGCCATGAAACGTGCATGTTGGACGCATAAAGGTACTTAACACGCCGGAAAAAACGTCTACCTATTGGTATATGTGCTGTGCGAGATGGCCACTCCCTCATTCCTTTTCTTTGTAGCATATTTTCCGATTGAATTGAGCAGCGCACGGTACGTTCTGCAGGTGCACGGCCATCGAGACCGCCCTGACACACGAGAACGCTCTGGATAGCCTGTCCGGTTGCGACCTCGTCGTCGACGCCAGCGACAACCCCAGGACGCGGTATCTCGTCAGCGACGCCTGCGTGATCGCCGGGAAACCCCTGGTGAGGACCTTCTCTAACTCCCGGAGAACCTTCAACCAGGTTTCGGGGACATACATATTTCTGGAATTAGAGTGCAAATTTGCTCGTGTGTTTCCAAGGGTTCCGAACGGGGTCGTTCGGAAATAAAATGGGGTACATTTTTCAGCACGAAATACACGTAGTGACCGATTTTCTCCTCTTCGCGGTTTGTGGCACGCAGACGCGTGCTGTGGTGGGGGTGCAGCTCCTATTTTTCAGAGGTGGCTTCCTCACCTGATCACAGCGTAAGGGCTCTCTATCTCACCCAAGCTAACATGAGACAAACCGAGGTGGACAAATGCCATGGCCTGCGCAGGTATACAACGAAAAATACTGTAAAAAACAAACACATGAAGGGCACTCGACTCATCCCACGGTATACCTTATTTGGGTTTTGCAGTTAGTTTTTGCCTTATGAGGCAATATTTTGTCACTGGGACCGGTTGAGCTCCTCAAGTGAGCAACTACCGGGTAGTCTGATCACTTAACTCGTACATTCGCTTAGGACTAGCGCAGGGAAAGGTTTGGTCGGGTCTGCGCAAACAAACTTCTTCGAAGCCATGTTTCGGGCGTGATTATGAGCTGCGCATGTGAGGGGGGTTAGAACATAAGGCACCACCCCTACAAGGCGTATTGCTCATTCCAACGGTATTGGGTAGTTCCTCAGTTAAGGAATTCTTCAGTCAGCAAGTTGTTTCGCCAAAACAAAGGTACAGTACCTCTATCGCAGCACGGGTCTGCAGTGCGGTTTTTGTACGGTCAGCGTATTGCGGGAGTTAGAGCGTATCTTTGAGGTGTCGCTCTGAGCTTTGTTGTGCGCAAGCTCGGCTTTCCCACGATGCAAAAATCAAGACCTGCGCACCCCGGTAGGTTGGCACCGTTGGCGATCACGTTTAGCTATCCTTGGGTGTGTGTGTTAGAGGCCACGGGTGCTGCAGGCACCAGCCGTCGCATACACAGCGCCCATATGCCGTACGAAAGAGCTGGCTGGGCGTTTGAACAGCGGCAACAAGCGATACCCCACACGATCGAACATCGCAGGGGTTACAGCCCGCTGTACCCCGGGCTCTCGGCCGTATATCGCGAGGATTAAGAAGGACGTTAGCCGCAACATGCAGCCCACCCCGCGTTCTTTCATGCGAACCCCCCCCGTTCTCTTACAGGTGTCCGGGAGTGCCCTTGGCATGGAGGGACAGGTTTCAGTCTTCAATTTCAGAGGGGGCCCGTGCTACCGTTGCGTTTTCCCCGCGCCGCTCGAGGCGGAGGCCGGCCGGCGGTGCAGCGACAATGGCGTGCTTGGCACCGTCCCCGGTGAGGGAGGCCAGGTTGCTCGTTATCGCAACACGCTCCCGCGTACTGCGCTTCGTTTCGTTTCTTGCTTCGTATCGCTCCGTTTCGTTTCACACGGCACTTCCGTTGTTTTGTTTTTTGTTTCAGACTGAAATCAGAGGCCAATTCCGTTTAGGTTTTGGTTTCAGGCTAAAATCAGAGGGTACATCCGGTGTTGTTGTTGTATTCAGGTTGCGCTTTCGACCGCTGTGTTTTGTTTTTATTCGTCGTGACCTGACCTGGCCCGGCCCTTGGTTTTGTTGTGTTCCTACTTGTCCTTTTCTGCGCTGCTCTTAGCTGTGCGGCCACACCCCTTTTCCGTGGTACATGCAGTACTTTGTTTTCCCGAGTCTTGTTATTTTCATGTCTCTACTAGGCCCGAACAGAACGATCCCTGCCCAACCCCCCATTTCGCCAAGAAAACCCTGGCCGAGGACCATCGAACCCTCACCCATACCCTTTCAAGGTCGACGTGTCACTGAAACACGTCGGGCGGCTGTTCGCCGTGCGAGAATAGCAGTGAAACGCACAGTAGCGCCGCAAATCCCTGTGTTTAGCCAGCCTGAGGCCAATGATATCATCGAACTGATCGAACCCTTTTACAATATTAGTGTGTTATTGGTGGTAGCAGGTCGCGTCGGTTTGAGGATCGCCGCAGGTTCTCAGCGACGAAATATTGGCGTCATCTGTGCGTGTGGCGATTAAACCACTCCCAGAGGCCACGTCCATGGCTGTCCGCGGTAATTTATATATTTATTTCCTGTATCAAAATACTGTACCGGTATATGATATGAGCAGCATACTCTGTAGTCAGACACAGTTGCACAGTAAACGCTTCCTGTGTGTTATTGTTTCCATGCATTTTGCGTTATTCTATATACAGGTGTCATCGGCTGCCTTCAGGCTACGGAGGCGCTCAAGGTGCTGGGAGAGTTCGGCGAGCCTTTGGCAGGAAGGCTCTGCACGTACGACTCCCAAGACGGGTCCTTCTACACGGTCCGCTTGCGCCCGAGGTGATGGATGGTTTCCATTGGTTTTGTTGGCGATGTCGCCTCCGAAACAAAACCATCTAAGTAATTATCTCGATGAACTTCGCGTCAGATATTCATATTCATGGCTACTTTTCTCGCGGCGATGCTAACCTTCCGCAGTCGCCTATTAATAGTAGAGGCTGGTACCTGTTCCCGGTCTTGTTGTTCAACTGGGCGTCCTGCATCGCCTCCGCCGCTACTCCTTACGTTCACGCCTACCCCGGCTGCCCCTTCTGTTCGCAATCACGGGGGCGTGTGAGAACTCACACCGCTTCTTCGAGCGCCCCTTTCCGCACATACGTGTCACACCGGAACCTTCAAGGGACAGCGACGAACGACCAGCCTGCCAGGATACCTGCATTGTCCCCACCCACAACCCCTGGGGTTCCCCATTTCCCCAGCATACGTAGCCGCCGGTTGTAGCCCGACAACGTTTCCTGCTCGATCGTGGCCTTTGCCGAGACCTTCTACGTGAAAGTTTTGGAGTACTATGACACGTTTTACTTTGCTGATACGTTTTCCAAAATAACTTGCGCTTGGTCGTCTTCGACAAGCACCACCAGTGACACCTGGTGACCGGCCCGAGAAAAAAATAGGAACCGAGCGGGAACCGTCACCTGTGTGCGGGTCTGACACGTTTTCCAAAATAACTTGCGCTTGGTCGTCTTCGACAAGCGCCACCAGTGACACCTGGTGACCGGCCCGAGAAATAAATAGGAACCGAGAGGGAACCGTCGCCTGTGTGCGGGTATCGTCTGAGATCGGCTTAGGCTAATCTCTTCCACGACAGTATCGGTGCTTGAACCGTTTCTATAGAGCACACCTTACGCGATCATCGCCCAAAAGAGTGTTTGTCCTTTTCCGCCGCGCGCCTTCAAGTTTGATGGAAATAATGCGTCTGCGCCTCGAGTCTCCCTAGATGAGCTCTTGCCAACTGCGCGCGCCCGTCTCGTATATTCTCCATTTGTTTCTCTCTCATGTTTTGATGGGATATCAAAATTTCCAACTGCCAATATTGTTCGCGGCGTTCCTCTCATTCCCTGTGGTCTTCCCGGTCCGCGTATATCTCCCACGCCCAACCGAACCCCCATGACATACCCCTGGTAACTGACGACTCCCTACACTTATGTATCGCGGTTGTTATCTGTATCTACCTCGTTTGCTGGTAACTTTGCCTGTTTTTTTTTTGTTATCAGTTTATCGTCGGGTGTGCGCGGTAATTAGTGTTGGATATCGTCTCGACAGTATCGATATATCAATATACCGAACTTTCCATATATCGTACCGAACGCGTTTTGCCCTCCATCCCCTGGCATCCCCGTGTTTGTTAAGCAGATACCGAAAAAAAACTTCCGGTGCATCAAATATCGAAATCGTATGGATTTGTTTTTTGTGTGTCGGTATTGTATCGAAGTCGATTCTCGTTCGATATCCAACGCTAGCGGTGCTGCTACTTTTGATGTCCGGCCCGGCGACCGCATATCGCTGGGCCCAGTCTACCGTGGGGCTCCATTCTCGCTTCCGGGGAGGTCCTTTCCATCCTTTGGTAACCACGTCTCCCCCCTTGCCCCACCCCAACCTTCGCACCGTGCGTTTGTTTGTGATGGCGTTTTGTTTTTCGGCACTATACCTGTCTTTCTGCGTCCTTGGTTGGAACTCGAAGTTTTAAGCGGTTGTTCCGCGTTGGATGTCCGGCCCAGCGACCGCACATCGCCGGCCCCAGTCTACCGTGGAACTTAATTCCCACTTCCGGGGAAATTCTTTCCATCCTTTGGTAACCACGTCTCCCCCTTGTTCCACCCCAACCTTCGCACCGTGCGTTTGTTAGTGATAACGTGTTTTTTTCGGCACGATACCTGTCTTTTTGCGTCCTTCGTTGAAACTCAAAGTTTTTCGCGGTTGTTCCGACGGATAATCATACGGTAATTTTCTCCTCTTTGACACATGCTAAGGTAGATGTGCACCATTTTTTTTTCTGAGGTTTCTCCCTTGAGGAACCTCCCTTGAGGAGCTCTATACTAGTAGTAGAAAGTCAAAAGATGATTCTTGATCAAAATGAAAGTGCAACCCGATGAAAAATCCCATGGCCTAGGTATTAAAAAAAACATTTTGCGAGAAACGAATGGCATTCCGACGAGTTTGGGTTAAGGAGCCCCGCCCCGGCATTCAGAAACTATTTTAGCCAAAACATTCTTCCCCTATCGTAGCAGGCCTCCTTTGCATGTTGTGTTGCTCATTGCTGACGTCCGTGTCGCCTTCGCCCTCCGATGGCGTTTAAAGCTCGTGTTCCTTGCACCCCTACGTACACAGTTGTACAGCTAAAAACAAAGACTTGTGCATGTATTTGCCCGAAAGCAGAGCTCCCGCCTTGCCGCCTAGAGCCCATCTAGAGACATAAATATACAAATGAATTAGGAGGTAGATCGATATATATCGCGTGGCCCATCAAACTTCAGATAGACAAAATGGATTTCCTTTTCAAGCAAGGTTGTTTTACACTATTAATAGTTTTTAGTTGCTCGACGAAAATGGTAGGGGATTTGGCATTCGTGGGTTCCCCCGTCACCATTTTCATCATTTCGTTTGGGCCCGTTTTCCCGGCAGGTCTAAGACGTGCCAGGCGTGCGGAGACAACCCGACCATCAAAACCATGGGGGACAGCGCGGCTTTCGCGGCAAAGCACGGCCTTACCGTGGAACGGCCCGTCCCGGAGACGGAGGATGTACCTACGGCCACATGCCAGGTGATTGCGCGGGCTGGATTGAGTTGGGTTGGGTTTGGTTGGGTTGATGTGGAGCAGCACATGGATGGTTTTGTGTCGGGTGTTTTGGGTGGGTGGGTTCAATATTAATACGAGCGCTTTGTTTTGGAGCATAGGTGTTACCCTACTGCGTCTCGATTTGGACCAAACACGTTCCCGCTCATTTGATGTAGCGTATACCGAGATTGCAGTAGTCGAACCTCGACGGGAAGCTCGTTCCTTAAAAAAATCGATTGTCAACCAATGCGGCACTCCCCAATGAAGTTGCAGGGGAAATTCTTCAAAGCCAAGGCTTCCTGGGAAGTCGAATACAGTAAATGACACCTAATAAGGAACAGGAACGCTGGCCCCGGCTGGGTTTCTTATTTGAGAGAGGGTGCTTTCTACACTAATTTCAAGATTACGACTCTCGAATGTCTTATTTTATTCTTAATTTCAGCCTGGCTTTCTTATTAGCCTGTTTCTTATTAGGTGTCCTTCACTGTAATGCAAGACACTAAACCTGCCTAGAGTCGTATTGCATCACAGTGAAGCTGAAGCGACAGCGTCTCAGAAGTTACCTCGGACACCTGCAAGAACCAACGCCAACATCGTCAATGTGTGCTACTCCGCATTATCGCACCCCGAGCCTTAGTTTAGTAACTTTCCTCACCCTTTGAGGTGGTCAATCATATGAACACCTCTCGCATCTACATAACCTCCGTACCCGTTTTTTCTGCAGGACTACGCTACCATGGTAGCCGGAGGGCAGGATCACCTCCTGCTGGACGTCCGCCCGAGGGTGCAGTTCGCCGTTTGTGCCTTGGACGGCGCGGTTAACATACCCTTGGCGGAGCTCGAGGTACGCGCAACGCGTTTGCCGACAGATCGCTTTGCTGTTGAAATTGGCCTCTGTCTCTCGGCGGCAAGAAAGTCTGCCAGGCCAGTCTGTTGATGCTGCGACGAGAACGTCTGTCTGGTCCAGGCTGCTTGATGTCACGGTAGTACCCTTGCGGCGTCGTTTTTTGTCCCAAGACGTTGGACTATTACGTATAGCTTGCAAAAACGATCGACGCTGCAATTGCGCCGGAGAAAGGGTTCTTTATTTTTTCATATCGATCGTCTGTGTAGTGCTGCCTGCACACGCGGTCTCGGTATGGTGTGGAAGGTGGATAGCACGTGCAAGATCTGTACAGCATTCACACCTCGGGAAGATCGTCGATTCCCACTTCCATGATGCAGATCTCTCGGGGCAGATACATCCCTGAACTGTATCGATCTAGATCATGTTGCCGCGAGGGAGCCGTACATCTGCATGATCTATCACATACTTCCTGGGTTGGGTCTGTACTATACAGACCCAGCACAACATATCACAAGGGTAGGCTAGGGTCCAGATGATATAGATGGTGATGTTTTTCCGTGATAATGCTGCACTATATTATATTGTGTTGCACAAGTCACTTTTACTCTCCGGTTCTAAAACAACCTGCGTCCAACCGTGGCACTCGTGAAACATGCCACAGCACTAGCTTATTGATTTAAACTCCGTCGTTTCCCGCCCCTCCTCCTCGACCCTTCCGCCGCCATATTAACGTGTTGTGCCGCAGGCCTCCATGAATCAAGTGGAAACCCTTAGCAGGAATCGTTCTCTGCCGGTGTACTGCATGTGCCGCAGGGGGATAGATTCCCGCGCGGCGGTTGCCACTCTCACCAAAAACGGATTTTCCGCTGTGAAGGACGTGTCGGGAGGGCTGAACGAGTGGACCCGAGCGGTTGACCCGGGGTTTCCCATGTACTGAGCGTGTCGTGCCGACCAAAGTGTTCCCGCCGCGGTGTTCTTGTGCGTGCTAGCACGTACATTGCATCTCTCTCGCAGACCTTCGGTTGTTTGTTGTCGGCGGCGAGTGGTTCGGAGGAATATCTGGAGCAAAGGTCAAAACATGTTTTGACTGTCGGAAGACACGAGGGTTACAGTAGTCTACTGTAGTATGATGGCGTTTCGGCGATATTTCGTGCAAAGTTCAAAAGCTCTGGTTGAACGTTTTCGAGAAATGAGGGTTTGAACGGTAAATGTTCGGTGTATTTATGGTTGTCGCTCCTTGCTTGTGAACCCCGCAAGGGACACCGACGAACAGAGGAGAGGCGTTACTTGCAGCAGGAGTCCACATGTAACTGGGCATTGCACTCGACGCCGGCCCTTGTCGCTGTCGTCTCCTTGGCGGTGTTGCGCGGCCTGCTTTGGCGTGGTTGGTTTGTGGTTCGGAAGATAGATATATTGCAAAGGGTCCGTACCTCGGACAGATAATCGATTCCGACTTCGGGATCTACATTGGTTTTTTCAGGACAGAGATGCGCCTGACCTGTATGATCTAGTCCACGTTGCCGGGTGGAAGACGTACAAGTCGCATACTCTAGGACGTGATTCCTGGGTTGGATCCGCCCTACAGTTTACAGGTCATGTACAACATCTCCTAACGGCAGGTGATGATCTAGATGGTCTACGAGTAGATCGTGGTCTGGCGAACGTGTGAACGGTTCACCCGCCTTTTTCGGTGATATATGAGGGCAAGTTCGATAATGTTGCTTTCGGTGTGTTAGTGGCTGCAGCTAAAATGGGCTCTGTTAACCCCTTTGTAACCCAGAAATAGCTACCAAAAACAAGACAGTGTGGGTGTGGTCCTATCACCCGTCTGTTACGGGGGGCGATAGTATTCCAAACCCACGATGAACCCAAAAAACAATGTATTCCTATATTGTTCATATTTGTATTAACCATACTTGGTTCCGATTACTGCAGTAGGTTCCCCATTAATAGAGTCAGCGCAGAAATGCGAGGACTAGCCATGCTGCGCGATCTCGTGCAACTCCTTGGGTTTTAGTTCGGGGACTAAATGTGTCTTCCCCCAATCCGTAGCCTCGGCTGCTCCGTGGCGGCCCATGCTGTAATGGTCATTTTTGTTTGGTAAAGTTTTCCTTCTGGTGTCCGAAAAGGGTTAATAGGCATGTATGTGCGCGTTATAATGCAAGGTAGATCGTAGGAAGCTACCCTTTGTCAGGTGCGTGCTTGCTTGGGCGCAACGATCTAAGGGCAAGAATGTTTATGGGCATGTTTTGGTTGGTGGTGCCTGCTTGTCCTCCTGAGCCTGTGGCACGTTTGTAATCGCTCTACGCGTATGCGGAAACCCTGAGCTTCCAGCATGAAGCGATCGACGATTCGTCTTAGCGGCAAGTACCGTTGAACGAGCCCCGACAACCATAGGCCCACTCTATGCTGTGTTTCTGCCTGCAAGTACGGTCGGGTGGACATGGGATGCCGTGATCACCTTGAGGGGCGACAGGCTCGAATGGTGTTTAAGGTAGATGTCCTCTACTTAAAAACCAAGGTTGGGAGGAGTTGTGCCAGTGTCTTCTCCCGGGGGTTGTTCCTGCTTTCGCTTTTTTGTTTTGCACTGCGAGCACCGGAAATTTAAGTCAGACACTTGTTTTTTTCTCTCGCTTCCGCTCTTCATTTTACCGGTAGTAATAGCTCTTCAGGCAAGATGTAGCCGTAGCCGTGCCCGCCAAGGCTTGCGTTGGACGCAGACAGCACTCCATAGAGCAACACTGTAGCTTGCAGCATAACAGTACAGACGCAAGGGGGGGGGGGCTGTTTTCGGTTGCTGTAGCCTGTGGAGCTGTGAATCACGAAACCCGGTGGTACAGCAGTGACTGCCATGTACCAGGTGTCACTTTTTGTCACATGTGGCGTGCATCTCTTTGTGTCGTTCGTATGTATGAATGGTCGTGGTACTGACTACTAGTATGTGTTATTCTAGGGCCCCGGACGTGTGGTACGAAAAGGGTTCGTTCTCGTAGCACACAATGAATGGCTCTGAGCCTTCTCACTTGAGCTTGAAAATCTCCATGCCTCAACCAAAACTGACTTTGAGGAGACACGTGCCATGTGGGCTTGGCCCGATGAACACTATCATGGCCTACAATAGGCGTATATAGAATTCCCTGGGCTTTTCCAGGATCTTCAATAAGCAAGACTCCAAGTGTGTCCTTAATACCTCCCTAAACAAATCCTTAAAACGGTATACTGGTGAATTTTCCGCCAGTTGGCGGTATATGAAACGGAATCAGCTCTTCCAGGCACAATGTTATAAGGGTTACCTTGGGCTGGGTAATCGATCGACATTTTACCCGTACAGCTCAGTAGATAACACATTCACATTTGGCGTCGTTGGCAGGACACGGGTTCGGATCTCACTTCAAATGTTTCTTTTATAGAAACGCTTGCGCGTGCGTCCCTAAAAACACATCTCCCTGGTTCCCCAGGTTTTGAAACAAGTAGTTTCTGAAACAAAATTTGCTACAAAATGGCAAAACAGAACAAATAAAAACCGAATGAAGGCACTTAATGGGAAAGTCCCCATGTTTACCTAGGGTTATCTATATAGGAAACTCTAGACCTTCTGTCTGACCCCGAGTCAAAGAGGCTCCAATCCACGCCCCCCCCCCCCCAAACCTGACGCGCATACCATACCAGTATCTTCCTCTTCGCCCGCGCAGCAGTTATCTGTTCCTCTTCAGCACGTTATGTCTTTCTTCTTGCAGTCCTCTGATCTTCTCGCGTCATACGTGTTGTGTGTCATTTCATATTTTATTTTTGTGTTGCCTTTTTGTTATTACTTCCTGGTCTGTACGTAGCAGAAACGGAAACCCACCGCCTTGAGTGCGACTTTTCTTTCTTTTTTCTTGTGCCTTGTTTCTCTCTCTGTTTCTTTGTTTTTCCCCGCCGCCCTTGTGCCGGTATCTTCCTCTCCGTGTTGGTTCGTCCGTGCAGCAGTTATCTGTTCCTCTTCAAGCACTTATGTTTTTCTTCTTGCAGCCTTGCTCAATTTCTTGCGTCATACATATTTTGTGTCATTTCATTAAAATGTTTTTCTTTTTGTCTTCTTGTTTTTTTTTTCTGGTCTGTAGCAGAAGAGATGGAAACCCATGCTATTATCACCGTCTTGAGTACGCCTTTTCTTCTTTATTATGTGTTACCTTGTTGTTCTCTATGCTTCCTTGTTTCCCCCTGCCGTCCTTCTGCCGGTATCTTCATCTTCGTGTTGCTTCGTCCGTGAAGCAGTTATTTGTTCCTCTTCAGCAGGTATACTCTTCTTCTTGCAGCCTTTCTTCATCTTCTGGTGTCATTTGTATTATGTATCATTTCAAAAATGCTTTATTTATATCGTATTTTTATTTTATTTTCTGGTTGGGATTGTGGTGTTGTGTTTTCGTACCCGGTACGT
The DNA here is from genome assembly GCA_008828725.1 of Saccharina japonica. Lineage (NCBI taxonomy): Eukaryota > Phaeophyceae > Laminariales > Laminariaceae > Saccharina > Saccharina japonica. The sequence continues at coordinate 927,619 of MEHQ01002596.1, read as the reverse complement.
TGGCATTTCACTTGTTTTGCCTTGATTCGTCTGCGAGATTCGTTTTTGCTCTTTCTCGCAGTCTGTGACCACATAATTTTACCTCTCAATTTAGGATAACAAATTAGGACGGACGCTCGGTGTACTGATGTGGTTGATGAGTAGAAATAACGCGGGTTAATGTGAAAACGACACGCATACAGCAGTGTGTGTGTGTGTGTGTGTTCTTCACATTAAACCTTCCTTTCTACCCGTCGACATCCAGCACACCCAGTGTCCGTGCCGATTCATCATCCTAAAAAGGTACCAGTTCTGTGGTCACAAAACTACGACACAGAGATACTACGCTCAGTGCAGTAAGCAGAGCAGACAATGCAATGCCATATACGACAGGCAAGACCTACCCTGCTAGCAATCCAGGTGCATGCAAGAGAAAAAAAGAGAAAAGAAAGAAAAAAGCGAAAAGAAAAAATAATAGAAAGTAAACATACTGAAGCAAATCAACAATCAAGCAACCAAACAAAAGCATGACAAAATGAAAAGAAAAGAAAAAAAAACAGTAGTCCAGAGTAACTTGCATTTTGGGCCTTACAAGGGTGACGGCTAACAAAAAGTCCATCGAATTGGGCATTAGAACGGTGGCGGCTAGTTGATGTTCATCGAATTGCCCCTGTGGCCCAATGGATAAGGCGTCGCCCTCCTAAGGCGAAGACTGCGGGTTCAAATCCCGCCAGGGGTTGATATGAATGTCAACTCTTGATAGGCTCTACTTTTATTTTGGGCAGCCGCACCCCTCCCGCGCGCGTCGCGCCTGGGTATTGATGTCACCGGTCCGTGTCACGGCTGACTCCATCGCGTATCGCTTTGCTGCAGTACGCCTTTCCGCGGTATCCCATTTCCGCATGTAGGCCTCCACCCCGTCCTCGACCCATCAAAACCATCTATCTGCTGGCCTTCTGTACTTTTTCCTTTCTTTTTTTCTTTTTTTCTTTTTTCTCTTTCATGCACCTGGATTGCTAGCAGGGTAGGTCTTGCCTGTCGTATATGGCATTTCATTGTCTGCTCTGCTTACTGCACTGAGCGTAGTATCTCTGTGTCGAAGTTTTGTGACCACAGAACTGGTACCTTTTTTTGGATGAATAATCGGCACGGACACTGGGTTTGTTGGATGTCGACGGATATAAAGGAAGGTTTAATGTGAAGAACACACAAACACACACCTCGCCCAACGCTTCGGGCTGAAGTCTGTGTGGTCTACTAAAATACTACTGCTACTTACTCTTGACTTACTACTACTAATAATACAGCAGCAGTACACTGCTACTACTATACAGTACGTACGCGACATGTGTGAATAATTTGCGACTAAAGAATTTTCAGGCTGAATGTTAATGTTTATTTAATTAAAAGAATAGCATCTAAGTAATTGTAATACCCCTCTAAATCCTATATAATAGCATTTAACATCCTATGCTCAACATTGACTTCACAGTAAGCCGCGAGCCACGAGCCTTAGCCAAAATAGGAGCTAATTAACTGTTGTCGCGTACTACTACTACTACTACTGCTACGACTACTGCTACGACTACTAATACGCCTACTACTACTACGACTACTACTAATACTATACTACTATAACACTACTATACTACCGTATATGACAGGGTATACCACACCCCATCTTGTATACCACACCCCCACGGTAACCACCCTGGTGGTCATTATTCTAAAATCCTAAACGACCACCCGAGTTATCACCCGGGGTACGGTGTATACCACACCCCCTGAGGTAATACCTCATTATCATTATGACACCCCCAAGGTATCACCGCGGGTGAAAGCGTGCCGATCAACAAAACGAGTATACCGGTACCGGAACAGCAGCAGCAGCAGCAGCAGCAGCAGCACACCAGGTGTGCGAGAGTACCACAGCTTACCGCATGGAGACTATTAATAGTAGCATGGAGGTGGAGGAGGTACAGAGATGTCGTGCAAGCGTGGTCCATCGCAACGGGCAAAACATGTCTGCGGCTCAGACAACTGCTGCTGCGGTTCCAGGCTCGATCGCGTCATTTTCTGGCCGTCTGCCTAGAATATGGCAGCAAGACTCGTTTGAAACCACTGTTATCACCCCCCCATATTATCACACCCCTACGGTATACCACCCGGGGTGGTGAATAATCTAAAATCCCAAACGACCACCTACTTTATCACCGGGGGTACGGTGTATACCACACCCCCACCGTATACCACCCCGGGTGATAAAATTCCAAAACCCAAAATATTATCACCGGGGGTGTTATCACTGTCATATACGGTACTATACTACTACTACTACTACTACTACTACTACTACTACTACTCGTATACTACTACTACTACTACTACTACTACGACTACTATACTAATATTACTACTACTACTACTACTACTACTACTACTACCACTACTACTACTACTACTACCACTACTACTACCACCACTACTACTACTACTACTACTACTACTACTACTACTACTACTGCTACTACTACTACTACTACTACTACTACTACTACAATTAATACTACTACTGCAAGCACCGATTATATCGTCTGCTAAAGGTAGGGGATGGGTAGGTGAAATGCATTATTATTAATGAATGGCTTGAGTTAGTGTGGATGAATCATTGTTTTTGTTTAGGAGCCAATATACCGGCCCCGGATAGTGTATATGCGATATCCCCGGTATGTGTATATATTGTTATAAGGATTACCCTGGGCTGGGTAATTGATCGATCTTTTACCCCTATAGCTCAGCGGTAATACCCTCACATTTGGCGTCGTCGGCAGGACACGGGTTCGAATCTCACTTCGAACGTTTCTTTTTTCAGAAACGCTTGCGCGTGCATCCCTAAAAAAACACGTCTCCCTGGTTCCCCAGGTAATGAAATGAAGCGGGTAGGTCAACGTACGGCCGTATACGGTACAGACGTCCCAAATATCCCGCCGTTCAGAGGGGGGGAGAGTGTTACAAGGGTTAACATGGGCTGGTTAATTGATCGATCTTTTACCCCTATAGCTCAGCGGTAATACCCTCACAATATACGATTTTTTGTTTATGTTTTTATTGGCAGGTTGTCAAACCAGGTATATCGTATATATACATAATAAGTAGGGGTGGATGAAATTAGTTAATTATTGAAATGAGCTACCAGGTATATAGTAGATAGTGTGGATATATTCATTTTAGCAAAAGAAGGAGAGACGCTATCTATCCTGTCCACATTGAAATCGCAGCTGCCCAGCAATAATTTTGTAGGATGCAAGTCGTTGTCGCCTCTCTCTGTCTTTCCCTGATCTGTCCGGAACCTTCTTATCAGCTCTCACCTGCGTGTATCACACGGACGTGTATCATTAAATAGGTATACCATCATCACCCATTTGGACCTTTCTATGAATTACCCCGTCAAACTACAACTGTAGTACTGTACTGCTACTGCTGTGCACTGCAGTTATTTTGCGCCACCCCCTCACAGAGATGACCGGGATCCCCCTCTTGGACAATGTGGGCGCAATCAATATCCTTCCTCGTGGGGACATTGAACAATGCAGCACACCCATACCAGGCGTACCAAATTGAGAGGTTACTGTCGACACCTTGTTGTGGGGTTTGCTCTATAGACTACTATTAATACTACTGTACGAGTAGTACATTGTGTCGGACATAGTCGTATGGTGTAGCCGTACAAATGTCTGATACGTGTCAATACCGTATCAACTACTGTAGCCGCTACCGAACATTGATCACGACGATAGGCTGCTGTTGCCTATTTCTTAACAGAAGGAAAATGTATGCTCTACCCCATTGTACAACCCCATGACCCAAGTATATTAATTTATGAAATATATTTCAACACAATGTAATATATGGAAACAATGAAACAATGAAAGCCCGACGATTTTAGGATAAGAAGGCCGATCATTGAAAAAAAACATTTTAGACCAAAAAATGTTACCTCTATCGTAACACGCGTCTGAGGGCGATTATGCCCCCCCCCCCCCCCCCCCCCCCCCCCCCCCCAGGAGTGGCAGATACGGGGATAGCTACATTAAGAGCACAGAACGGTAAAATGGTTAGCAGTTCGAAGGGGAAAAGGGAAGTACTTGTAGAGACGATGAATGTGACTGTACCAAAGCTAGAATATGCAGGAGAAGTATGGGAAGGGAACGCGAAGCTCGTAAAACAGCTGGAAACAGTACAAATGGTAGCCGCTAAAAAAGTACTAGGTTGCTCAAGTACGATGTGGGTAGAGGCGAACGTATATGCATCAGAAAGGGAAGACAGTGGCTCAGAAGGGTTACAGGGAGAGTTCACAAGAGAAGAAGAAAAGAAGTGTGTAGCTAAACTTAATAATAGAAAGGCAGCAGGGGCAGACCAGATAGTTAATGAATTTATGAAGTACGGGGGAGAAGGAATGCTTACCATGATGGTTAAGTTGTATAACTGGATATGGAAAAACGAGTACGCACCTAAGAGATGGAGAGAAGGAGTAGTAGTAAACTTGTTTAAGAAAGGAGACAAGCAGACGCCGGGTAATTATTAGGGGGATAAGCCGCTACTAAGCAACTGTAGGTAAACGTTCTGTAAGGATTTTTGAACGATCGAATGGGAACATGATGGAGAAGGAAGAAACATTTAGCAGAAGGGCAAGCAGGATTTAGGCCAAACCGCTGAGCGTCTCGACAATATTGTCTACACATTAGGGTATGGATTCGAAGATAATTCCAAGGCAGGAAGAACGCTCGGGGCTTAACAACGTAACTGTTCTTTAATAGATGTACTAGAAGGCCACGATACAGTAGGTGGGAGAAACGTTAAGGGCCTGTGGAAAATTGTGGGAAATAGGGATAAGAGGAAAGATGTGAGCAATGATGAGATGAACGGAATGTTGCGAGAAGTTCGCTGTGAGTGGACGAGAAATATCGAAGTCGTTGATATCCAACAAGGAGTATGAACACGGGATAGATCGCCGTCTATCAGGCCATAACGCGTTCAAGGTATAAGTATTAAGAGCTATGATAGTACAAGTAGAAGCAGTCATCGAGGAGTCATGGTGCGGGGGAGAGTACGGTGCCTCGGGAATTGATGTTTTGCGGAGTGATTTCGTGTAAGCGATATCAGAAACACCCGAGCGACTGCAGAAACAAAATAGAGAAGGACACTAGGAGTAATCAATCACAGGATAGCTGGAAGAGTGAGTCCCCGGCAGAAAACCTGTGACAAAAGTGGCACGCAGTAGTTGTATATGGTAACGCAAGATACCAGGTAGAGTCCGGTAAACTTGTAAGTGGATTAGTGAAAAGTATGAAGTATGAAAGTACCGTCGTAATCAGTATAGCGCGTACCGATCTTGGCGGTAGAGATCTCAAAAGATTGCTCTTGGACGTGCCAAGGGGCTAACACACATAAGATTAAAATAATAGGCAAAGTAAGGCAGACGTAGGCAAGATGGAGCACAGTCCTATACAGACTCGCACTTGAACTATTAGTGAGATGTATAAGACGATGAACTTGTACAATGTACCTAAAGCTAGAAATAGTGCAGAGGAGTGAGGGGGGAGGGGAAGGGAAAAAGCGAAGCTCGTAAATACAGCTGGAAACAGTATCAAAAATGGTAGCCGACCATAAAAAAAGTACTCAGGAATTGCTCATAAAACGACTAATCAAGCTATACTTGTAGAGCAGTCCAAGAACGTAGAAAATGTTACCCAGCTTAGAGAACAAATATGAGACGTGCGTAGGTGAAAATGGCAAATATAGAAGTGAAGAAAACATGCAAAATAAGAGGGTTTGTCCAGCATAGTGAATAAAGATGCTGTATGGGAAGAAAGTAACCAAAAGGGCGAGCTGGGATAAGGGGGATAGCGTAGTGGAAGAAAGTATGGAAGGATATATGGAAACCCAAAAGAAATGCTGGCAAAATAGAGAAATTTAGCGATACAAGACAGAAGTAAAAGAAAGGATAGAAAGCAGAAAGGTAGCGCTAAGAAAGAAGGATAGAAGGGGAAGAACACTTAGAGATATACGGGGGGTTGAGGAAGGAATAGGGATGAAAGGTACTAGCAATGGCCCCAATGGAGCGGGTCGCGAAAAGCTGAAACTGCGGATGTTCGGTGTAGGGGACCCGTGGACCCTGCCAAGAAAAGAGAGGAGGAGGTATAGCCAGTAGCCGGGGGAAGGAGGAAGTAGATGCACAGATGTCCATGTGGCAAAGCCCATGAGAGAGTAGAATTCACATATAGTGGGAAAATGTGAACGGTATACAGGAGGAAAGGGAGTGTGGCTGAGAGGAAGGAGTGAGGAAAATACGACGAGTGTGACATAGAAGCAGTTTGGTACACTAAGATAGGTTGCGAGAAAAACGATGCTATCTAGGAGATAAAGTGGTGCCAAGGCGGCGAAAAGACAGGAAGGGGATAAGATTAGCAAAAAATATTGAATATATGGACACTTAAGAACGCTCAAGTGGGGACGGTGGTCTCTATGAGGAGATGAGGAACGGTGCCTCGCGTCTCGAAAGGCGATGCGGTGTCCAATGGTCAAATGCTAAGGCTATAGAAGGCAAAATGACGTAGCCCCTGGCCACCCCCCCCAACCCAGGCTGGTTGGTGAAAACCAACGTGGCTCTCGCCGGCGGCAATTGTAGGGATTGCGAGGTTCTATGGCCAATAACTCGAAACTACGGACGGGTCCCGCACCGACATCGAGTACACCCCCCCCCCCCCACCCGGCATCCGCCTCAAGCATAACCATGGTGTTGGTCGTTCCCGCGTCGTCGGGGATGGCCACGCATAGCAACAGAAATACCGGAACGCCGTGGCTTTTGTGAGCTGCCAAGGAGTAACCACAGGGCGGTTGCACCCCGATCAAAACAACACCGGGGCGCATCCACACTTTGGTTTCAAGTGGCACTTCACCAAGACCCACGGCGCCCTGGCGTTCCACTTTCGCCTGATACTCTGCCCTTTTCTAAGACGCGTGAGGCAACGAAACGTCTGAGAACAATGCTGGAGGAGGACCATAACCTTCCTCAGGCACTTCAGCATTATCTGTACATGTATATGCGCTACGCGTATACGTAGTTCCTAAAACAAAAATACTACAGTGCACAGTAAAATGATCGTCTCATTGGAGGTTCATATTAATATCAATAACCGGTAGTTACTCAGTTGAGGAACTCAACCGGTCCGAACCTTTTGAGCCAATGAATGCAATACCTAGTGTGGGATGTGTCGAGGGCCGATACGACGGCACGCGGGATAGGGGACGAAAAGGTGGCTCTTCCACACCGTGGCACTCGAGGAGCACACAATTTTGTTTTGGGTGTTAAGTAGGGTACCACCATCCTTGCATTACGGTCATTAATTTTGACACAAGAGAAACACGAAATAATCCATACTATTTCAAGGCATTCATTGATTTTTTACACAAGAGGGACACGGTATGGGAGTTGCAATCCAGAGCCTCATGGCACGAGGAAATGTACCCAATCACGACGAGCCCGGAATTGTGGCCGTTTCGCTTTGATAGGCCAATCACAAAGTCCCAACTCTCCTTCACCCTCTCTGGAAGGCGACGCGGTTGATTCCCTAGTACTGAAACATATCTGAAGCTTGCTACAGGGCCCCGGATCTGAGCTACGAAGGGGGGGGGGGCTGAGAAAGGTTCAAGAATCGATGAGATCGGGAAAAGAAGAAAGCAATTGTGACGTGCTGACCTATGCCAATGGGAAAGCGATGTTTGAAAGCGATGTTTGAAATATTTCCCTGGAATTTTCAGGCTGAAGATCCGCTCGTACCGCCGCTGTGGGAAAAAAAGGGAAAAAATGTTTGATTTTTTTTTTTTTTTTTTCAAACGGCTGCAGGCGGCGCAATTTGCTTTTTCTCGTTGTAAATCGTCAACACCCTGATAGAAATCAGCTCGTACGACGATAGACCTTCGATCTCGACATAGACTCCGTCCACGGCCAACCCGCTTTGGGTCGGGCAAGGCCAACGAGTGTAGATGACGGCCTTGAAGGTATAAGGCGGATCCATGGTCTAGGGGGCGAGAGATTTCCGGCGGCGTCCTACGCTCTTCTCCCAAACCCGAAAAAACACCTTTTTAGGGTCGTTCTTATCGAGCAACTTTTTTCCAAAAATTCCAAATAATTTTTTCGCGCAATTTTTAGGACTTCCAAATTTTCCAAAAAAAAATCCGCATTTTGGAATGCGAAGCCTTCCAAATATCAAATTTCCAAATAAATCCTGTTTTTTCTTGATTTTCCCATTTGTTTTTGGAAAATTTATTCGGAAATTTTGGAAAAAAGTTGCTCGATAAGAACGACCCTTATTTCCATTTGAGACGGATCGAGAAATTTTGTCATCTGTTTTATGCACACCAGCAGCCAATTTTTTGTTCATCAGACGCCTGGCCAGCGCCCGCCACATATCACCGGCCATCGTGTGAACACGGTGACCCTAGGGTGGGTCGGAGCCCGTAACGAGCGCACCGCGTTCAGAATTCATGGCGCAGGCGTTGGGTTTCGTCGATCCATGTCTGTCGAGGCCTCGGAATCTCGCCGCTTCGAACGAACATCCGCCTGAGTTTTTCTCAAGCCGATCTTGTCCCAAGATCGGCCTGACAATTGCCTTTTTCGGGCTTTTCCAAAAGTTGGGAATATTCCGTTTCAAGAATCGGTCCCATAGCAAGCTTGTTCTGGAAAAATCTGTCAGGGATCTTAGGAAATCAAACTTTTTAGGGTAACTTTGCTTTCCCATTGGCATAGGTCTTTTAGCTATTGGAATATGATTGAAACTGATAGTCAGGTTTTTGCGTTGGATGTCTCTCAAAATTGGGTTTTGGGCGGGGTACGACGTGAGAGCTTCCCATGCGATGAACCTTTGCATACTATTAACAGTTACCCTCATTCGCCATTCATGTGGTGTCGGTCTTAAAAGCAGCGCTGCGCCTCAACAGGGCATATTTTCCCGTGCCTCACTCCTCTCGGTCTCGTGTTCGTTTGCCGGATTTAGCTCGTACTCCCGACGGGCTTTTTTTTTACCCCCTATCCCCTCAAAATGGGTTGGGTACGAAAAACACTAATTTTGGAGCACGCCGAGTGGGGTTATCACCCTCCTCCGAGCGAATGGTGTCCACCCAGTGGAATGGGAATAATGGTGAGCGTGCTGCCGATAGTGTCCTAATGATCAGAATGCGGTTTCTCGGTGGGTGTATGCAGGGTGGAAGAGCAGCCTTCTCAGCAAACTCATACGGCGTACGTATACGCGTGCCCTGTACTTCGAACAACGACAAGCCTACACATAGCAGCGTAACACGCAAAACAACACCCGCACCCCCGGAGTAATTTCAACGCTGGGTTTCTCGGCAACCGAGAAAGTGCACCACAGGCAGGGTGGTCTCGACGCCGAGCGACACGTCTAATGGAAATATCTCACCGAGATATTTCCAACGCCCCGATTATCGTTGTGTGCGCATGTTTTGGAGACAATCGGCTCGGAAATTCGTTCCAGGGAGGTGTGTTGTCTCGATTACAGTCGTGTTGCTGTTGTATGGGGCAGATGATAAATGCTGCTCAACTACACCTCCGTTCTTGGGCACAACATACTTCTAATTCGTAGGCTAGGAATCGTTTTGGCACTAGCAAAGCTTATATTTGGCACAGTAAACTCGAAATACAACCTATCCCCTGGGACCAATCCCCAAGCGGCTTTTCTCCTAAACAAAGGGGGCACACTCAACCGGAAAATGGTGGAAGACATCGTCGAGATATCTACATACATGCATCGGTCGGCGTTTTGCATTGTCCCCATCGTCGATAAAAACAGCTTAGAACTTCGTCCGAGGGTGCGGGTGTTGTCTTGCGTGTTGCGTCGCGTTTTCGTACAGTACGGCAATCCCTGCAAAAAACACATTCGCCCATGATCGCGACTTCCAGCAACAAAAGAGACGTAAGCAAGCAAAAACGCACAGGTATCACCAGGGGCGAGGCGACCAAGTATCTTGAGGGCCCCCTGCGCGAACAGCGTCCTCCATCCACGCGCAATCCTATTTATTTTCCGTTCTACGGCAAACCTCTTAGGGTTCACCTTCGTACCACTCCTCTGAGCGATCCTGTGCAACCGAGCACGCATCACTCATTGCTTCTGTACATACAACAGGACACAGAGTAGGTGCATTTGCTCCTCCCTTGAGATCTACAGCAGTACGTAGGAAACGGAAGATATCGGTGCGCCCATCGCAACAGCTCGGCCCGGAGCCCCACTGGCGTTAATCTACGTATACCACCAACAACGCATACCCGCCTGCCCTACCAGGACTCGATCGATCCTAGGCACCCACCGTCCGAGTCAACTCGTTCGACGTGTCCCTTGTGGCTTGCGGAAAGGTACGCCTGGAGATTGATGCAGACGCCATAATAACTGCAGTTTGCTCGCTCCCAGAAACTAACGAACCACACGACTGCAACGAAAGGTGATACCTGGTATAACTTTCCAGGCTTGAAGGGGGCGGACCAGTCCTCGCCAAAGCAAGGGTGTGTCACCACTATGTGGCCAGCCGACGAGCACGGCTGCTGGATGCTCGTGGCCAGGTTGCTCTGCTGTTGCGCTTGAGAACCTTGCCAACCTCTGAGTCAGTACGTAATGATATTCGGTGCAGCCCGCGTGTTCAGTTTTTCGTATTTCAGTTTTTCTTCGAGATCCTGATTGGGTTAATTTTAAACCGTTTCACGAAGGAGGGGAGATCTTGAAGTTCAGTTCAACCGTTCAGACAGATCCGATGGTTGATCTTTGCTTTTCTTGAAACTTCAAGATCTCCCCCTTCTTCGTGAAACGGTTATCCTGTAATGTTTATTTTAGGGCAGCGGCCAAAAACAGGTACACCTGGTCCGTTCNAGCGCACCGCGTTCAGAATTCATGGCGCAGTCGTTGGGTTTCTTCGACCCATGTCTGTCGAGGACTCGGAATCTCGCCGCTTCGAACTAACATCCGCCTGAGTTTTTCTCAAGCCGATCTTGTCCCAAGATCGGCCTGACAATTGCCTTTTTCGGGCTTTTCCAAAAGTTGGGAATATTCCGTTTCAAGAATCGGTCCCACATAGCAAGCTTGTTCTGGAAAAATCTGTCGGGGATCTTAGGAATTCAAACTTTTTAGGGTAACTTTGCTTTCCCATTGGCATAGATCTTATGTTAGCTATTGGAATATGATTGAAACTGATAGTCAGGTTTTTGCGTTGGATGTCTCTCAAAATTGGGTTTTGGGCGGGGTACGACGTAAGAGCTTCCCATGCGATGAACCTTTGCATACTATTAATATGAACAGTTACCCTCATTCGCCATTCATGTGGTGTCGCTCTTAAAAGCAGCGCTGCGCCTCAACAGGGCATGTTTTCCCGTGCCTCACTCCTCTCGATCTCGTGTTCGTTTGCCGGATTTAGCTCGTACTCCCGATGGGCTTTTTTTTCACCCCCTATCCCCTCAGAATGGGTTGGGTACGAAAAATACTAATTTTGGAGCACGCCGAGTGGGGTTATCACCCTCCTCCGAGCGAATGGTGTCCACCCAGTGGAATGGGAATAATGGTGAGCGTGCTGCCGATAGTGTCCTAATGATCAGCATGCGGTTTCTCGGTGGGTGTATGCAGGGTGTCAGAGCAGCCTTCTCAGCAAACTCATGCGGCGTACGTATACGCGTGCCCTGTACTTCGAACAACGACAAGACAACACATAGCAGCGTAACACGCAAGACAACACCCGCACCCCCGGAGTAATTTCAACGCTGGGTTTCTCGGCAACCGAGAAAGTGCACCACAGGCAGGGTGGTCTCGACGCCGAGCGACACGTCTATTGGAAATATCTCACCGAGATATTTCCAACGCCCCGATTATCGTTGTGTGCGCATGTTTTGGAGACAATCGGCTCGGAAATTCGTTCCAGGGAGGTGTGTTGTCTCGATTACAGTCGTGTTGCTGTTGTATGGGGCAGATGATAAATGCTGCTCAACTACACCTCCGTTCTTGGGCACAACATACTTCTAATTCGTAGGCTAGGAATCGTTTTGGCACTAGCAAAGCTTATATTTGGCACAGTAAACTCGAAATACAACCTATCCCCTGGGACCAATCCCCAAGCGGCTTTTCTCCTAAACAAAGGGGGCACACTCAACCGGAAAATGGTGGAAGACATCGTCGAGATATTTACATACATGCATCGGTCGGCGTTTTGCATTGTCCCCATCGTCGATAAAAACAGCTTAGAACTTCGTCCGAGGGTGCGGGTGTTGTCTTGCGTGTTGCGTCGCGTTTTCGTACAGTACGGCAATCCCTGCAAAAAACACATTCGCCCATGATCGCGACTTCCAGCAACAAAAGAGACGTAAGCAAGCAAAAACGCACAGGTATCACCAGGGGCGAGGCGACCAAGTATCTTGAGGGCCCCCTGCGCGAACAGCGTCCTCCATCCACGCGCAATCCTATTTATTTTCCGTTCTACGGCAAACCTCTTAGGGTCCACCTTCGTACCACTCCTCTGAGCGATCCTGTGCAACCGAGCACGCATCACTCATTGCTTCTGTACATACAACAGAACACAGAGTAGGTGCATTTGCTCCTCCCTTGAGATCTACAGCAGTACGTAGGAAACGGAAGATATCGGTGCGCCCATCGCAACAGCTCGGCCCGGAACCCCACGGCCGTTAATCTACGTATACCACCAACAACGCATACCCGCCTGCCCTACCAGGACTAGGTCGATCCTAAGCACCCACCGTCCGAGTCAACTCGTTCGTCGTGTCCCTTGTGGCTTGCGGAAAGGTACGCCTGGAGATTGATGCAGACGCCATAATAACTGCAGTTTGCTAGCTCCCAGAAACTAACGAACCACACACGACTGCAACGAAAGGTGATACCTCGTATAACTTTCCAGGCTTGAAGGGGGCAGGCCAGTCCTCGCCAAAGCAAGGGTGCGTCACCACTATGTGGCCAGCCGACGAGCACGGCTGCTGGATGCTCGTAGCCAGGTTGCTCTGCTGTTGCGCTTGAGAACCTTGCCAACCTCTGAGTCAGTACGTAATGATATTTGGTGCGGCCCGCGTGTTCAGTTTTTCNAAGGGGAATGGTCGTATCACGTAGTGTTAATATGGTAAGGCATCCGCGAGGCAGTTACATAGTAAAACCCATTGCTGTCTCCGGAAGTGGCCACACCAGAAATTAAATTAACTCATTGAAGCTGTCGTCCATATGCAAGTCCGCCTCAGAGGCGGTTCTTAGCAGGATGCAGCTCACCCTCCATGCGACTCGCCCAATACCTCACGGCGCTTCGCGCTTGGTGCAAGCAATGAATGTCTGCCTGGTTGGTGAAAACCCAACGTGCTCCGTCCCGGCATTGTAGGGATGCGAGGGTCTATGGTCATATGACTGCGGCCGTGCACGACATGAGTACACCCCGGGCTCGAACATTATTTTTTTAACAACATTTGTTTTTCAGTGTATCCAGCGTGTATCGGTGTACGTATGTATGCGATTTGTGTGACAGAGTACAGGAGAGGCGCAAACCCTCACATCCAGTCAAATGACGTACTGTAACATGATACCACACATACATCCCTCGTGCGACATATGTTACCTTGTATGATTGGTCTGCGTTGGCACGGTGTAATATGTGAGTGTCGAACACTGTTCGTGATGTCTCCAACAGAGTGACGTGCACGACGTGTACAAAGCATGTGGGACTTGTGTGGGAAGGAAAGCTGCCAATGACACCAGGCAGGGTCAGCAGTTGGTTTCCCTGATGGATTACCTTTGCAAGGGTATACATAGGTGTCAAAGATACCTACCTGGGGTCTATCGATATACCTGCTAAGAAGGAAGACAGCTGCATGTTGATCCGACCAAGCTTGTCGACCGAATACGATGTGCCGAAGCAAGAAAAGAACGCACTCGACATTCCATGCCAAGCCTGCCGATCCCACGACTCTTCGGGGACTTCTGATCCACCTTCGAGCGAGCTCATAGCTCCTTTGTTCCGCTCACTACTGCCGCAGTCGCTGTCACTACTACTGCAATCGCTGTCACTACGCAGTTGCGGCCTACTCGTATAGGTCGCAGCGCTGCCCAGTAGTATTGTAGTACTATGGAAGGCCTTGTATCAAGAAGGGGGGGGGGGGCTCTACCGTCCCCTGTCTTCAGTTTTATAGAGTTATTGTTCAGGCGTAGAGGGGGGGGCGGTCTCAGGTACCCCTCCCCCTGTCAAAAGGTCAAAGTTGAACAATTCGACGTGAGTTGTCGAAAAATATTTTTTCGACCACCCTCGCTGCCTCGTATCATAGACGTGCGGTATGAATACCCTTAATACCGTGTGCTGGTCAGGCTGGCAGTAAAAAACAGTAAACCTCGCGTTTGCACCGCCGTTCGTGTTTTCAACAACACAGCGAGCGGTATAATATCCTTATTGTGGTTGATGCTGTTGTTGTCGTTGTTTTGATCAAATGAACCATCATCACCATGATTGTGCATGGCGTGTGCACGTAGGTACACTACTACAGTAACTGTAGTAGTAGCCTCTTCTGTGCGTTCGAGATTGGAGGCCAAGTATATTCACAAGTTGTGTGCGGAGTAGTGCCGGTTTGCCGCCATCGCGCTGGTATTGCTGGCTGGCTGGCGCATACGGACACTATAATAATAGAGGGACCACCACTGCTGCTGCTGCTGCTGCTGCTGTATCTTATCTTCAACCGCCTACGGAGAAAGATCGCACAGAAGTTCACCGAGTGCAAGCCAGTCATCCCACGGATCTACATTATTTTGACTTTTTTGTGGCGCGTGTTGCGACATGTCGCGACACGCCGCGACATGCCGCGACACGTGCCGTGGCATTTCGCGACATGCCGCGGCATGTCGCGACAAGCCGCGACACGTACAGTAGGGTTAGCGTTAGGGTTAGCGACACTCGCCGCGACACTCCCCGCAACACTCGCCGCGACACGTCGCAACGTGTCGCGACACGTGTTGCGACATGCCGCGAAATGTCGCGACACGTCCCTGGCGTGTCGCTGCATGTCGCGACACGTGCCACGAAAAAGTCAAATAATGTACCCTCCGAGGGCTATCGCGCGAAACATGGCTTGCCTGTCGCCCTATAAATACTCTAGTGGTGGAGTGGTGGTCTAGTGGTGGAGTGGTGGCGTCCACCCTCTGCAGCGGCTCTTGGTCATGACTTCAAATATCGGTGAGCCATAATTTGTTAGTTGTAAGCTACAGTACAAAGCCCGTCTTTCTACGATGACTGCGGCTAGCAAGAGAGGGTACACTTTGAGGAGCCTAGGGGGTACAATATTGCGCTCGTTTTGCGATGCATAGTACACTTTTCCGACGTTCATGGCCGCGGAACTTGAGCCTTGGTCTACAGTACATAGCAAAAATATACAGTATGGAACCAAGGTGCGCTGGATGTCCTATTAACAGATGAGTACTGCAGACAGCGAACGGTTGAACGTAAACAGCCAACGGTGGTATGTAAAAGACACGAGACACTCGGCACGCGATACATACGAAAAGCAAGCGCCGGAGCGAGTTGGGGCAGCCCCCCCCTGACCCCCGAGCTTGATAATGACGCCAAAACCGGGACAGGCGACGCGTGCTACGGTAGAGGTACGAGTAGCACTTTTCGGCTGAATCGGTTTCTGAACGATCGGGCTCCTTAACCCAAATTCGTCGGACTTTTCATTTCTGTGACGACTAATGTTTCAGACTATACTTCGGCCAAGATATTTCTCATCCGGCAGCACTTTTATTTTCCTCCAAAATCATTTTTTCGGTGAGGTATGACGCTCCTTAAGTGAGGAGCTCTGAAAAACCATGGTGCATCTCTATCGTAGCATGCGTCAGGCGACTCATTAGTAAATAATGAAGGGATGTAAGAACAGCTTAATTTTCGGGCCGATACACCATAATACCAACAAGGGTATTCCTATTACTTGATACTTTCATTGCAGCCTCTTGCTGTGTGCCCGGGATATTAACCACAACGTGCTGCGTGCTCCTACATAATTCAAGCTTTCAGGGTCCCTTATTGGTGGGGAGATAAGAGCCACCGAATGATCGGTGTTGATAACTAGAGCTGCCGACGAGGCCTTGTGTCCCATGAATGTATCATGCCAATGGATGAACCATTGGATACGTTTTTCCCGTGGACCGCGAAACAAATCACGGCAGCAGAGCGACCTCGCACGATGAAAAATGTCACCTTAGCATTTACCAGGTAGACCCGTAGACTACATAGAGGCCTTTCAGCCAGATAGGCGCCGAATACGTTACGCCAACAGAATCGTACAAAAAACCGAAGAGTTCATCTCCGCACGCCAACCTCAATGGTGATGTTGTGCGCCGTGGGGTCGGATGCTGCTCTGTTCGTTTGGATCGTTTCAGCAATGACGGTTACAAACGTTGTAGAGGGTTGCGTATATATTCGCAGGCGTTATTATGGGATTTTGCCTCGTGTGGGAGGAGAGTTCGAGCACTCCGCTCTCTCTCTCTCTCTCTCTCTCTCTCTCGCTCTGCCCTCTGATGCAACGACCCTAAAACATCTCATCAGACTGCGGGGCACTTAGGGCATCCAGATTTGGAACCTACGAACATGCTCGTGGCCACCTGTAACGCCCGTTGCTTTTCCGCCTCGAGCCCCGCCCATGCCTTCTCGAACGCTGCCGGGTGAGCTTCTTTCAACGCTAACACAGCCTTCTCGGCAGTTTCCCGAGTTTCCCTGTCCACCAACTGGCGCGTCCACATTTCATCTTCACTCTCAGTCTGTCCGCAATCACGGCGGCAACTTTCGCCCCCGCCCGCCCCACCATACTCCTCTCCAGGGCTGGGTTGGTACGCCATCATTCCGGCCATGGCGGATACGAGTTCCGCAACGTGGTAGCCGTCACTCCCCCCCAATAAGAGCTCATCCCTAGCCAAGGCGAGGTTAACAATCCTGCGATGACAGTCGTGCCCCTCCGCCACATCCGCCTTCAGCGGGAGCTCGCCTAGAAGGGAGCTCAAAACCGGCCTCAAGTGCACGGACGCCTCCGAAATGTCTCTCGCAGGGTGGCCTGCAAATGACGCAGCAAGAACAGGAAGGCGGGCAAAGATCACCCTAAATGCGGCAGAAATGGCGTTATCTGTAACCAACGCGATTTCCGAGCCGCCCCCCTCATCGGATTCTCGACCTTGGGCAACGAGGGCCAGCAAAAGGCGCAACGCTTCGGGGCTCTCTGGGCCCATCTCCTCCCCCCCGAATTCCGCCGCGACTCCTAGTCCATATGCGCACGCCTGCCTGGTGGAGGAAACCTCGTCGTGGCATCCCCGCATTAGGGCAGGAAGGAGGGTCGAAAAGACAGCAAGTCGCCCCGCGGGGCCGCAGTGCTCGAGGACGTCAATGCACATGCACAGCGCGAAAGAGAGTTGGGAAGGGGGCATTGGCAACGTCGTCGTCGCCTCCCCCTTCACCAGGAGAGGCAATACCAACGGTTTCAGCATGGACTCGAAAGTTGGCAAAAACGCCTCTTTCCCCCCCTTGATCATCCAGCCGATCCCGTCCACTGCAGAGGTCAGCAGATCCTCTTCCCACTCCTCCTGCTCCCCAAGATCCGCGGAGTCGACCGCCCCCGTCATTCCCGCCAGGGGGTGGTGGCCCACACCCACCCCACCACCCATCCCCCGCACTGCTGCCTCCATCCGCGCCTCAGTCCTACGCATAGACCCGACTGCCGCGCCTCGCAACGCTGTGACCGCAGTCGTCAGCCCCTTTTGAGTCACCACCAACGGCGAGGGGTCTTTCGCCTTGCAGTGGTCCCCTAGGAGGGATGCCAGCGAGTCCGCCGCGAGGCACGCGGGTTCCATGTCTCCCCCCGTCTCCACGTGCTGGCCTTCGACATCCAACCGCGAGATCACCTCGCACAGCGCATCTACCGCCGCGTCGAGCATGGCCTGCGCTTCGACCACCAACGCTCTCGCCATATCTCCTCCGCCCACCACAGCTATCGCCCTTCGGCTGGCCATGCCCAGCAGCTTCGGGACAATCGCCGCGCTGACCACCTGCACGGCAACTGCGTTCCGCGGACCGAGGTTAGGCAGGACGACGGCAAGCGTTCCCGCCGCGTGCGGTGCGAACCCGTCGCCGAGGTCGTCCGTGTACTGGTATAGCGTCTTGCATGCCGACTCCTTTGCCTGCATGAGGCTCGTGTTCACGCCGAACAGCTGCCTTCCAACGCCCCTGAGGTCCATCTCGAGCGGGGTTATCCCCGCCGCTTCCATTTCTTCTTTGGCGCTGTCGATGTTTGACGCTGACGACACCTTGATCTCCGCATCCGTCGACAGCGCGGCTAGAAGAGGCATCACGGCCTCGCTCAGATAGGGCAAGAACTCCTCGTGCAAGACCCCTGCTATGCGGGCCAGCGTCTGAAGGGTGTACGTGGACTGAGGGTTGCCGGGATCCAGGGAGACAGACTTTTGCTCGGCAAGCAGAATTTTGATTACCTGTGCGGGCGTGAGAGCGTACACGCGACATCAAAGGGCAAGGAAGGAGACGCGCTAGTTTACAAAACCCAAACAATCGTGGGGACAAAAAATTACAAGTTAGAAAAAAGGTATTTAAAAAAAACGTCAGGTTGGCTGACGTGTACTCCGAGGTGACGCGTAAATATAGAGTGTTAGAAAACGGTGTCTTCAAGAACGGTAGGCTGGCTGTCGTGCACTTGGAGGAGGCGCCAATTCCCATTTCCAAAACACACGGCATACTTGTATTTTATGTTTTAATGTTATATGAGGTAGGGGGTGTCCTACCCTAATTACAGTATTCAAAACGGGTTTATAATGTGTCGTGCAAACGTCGAGCCAAAGTTTTCAACTGCCAAGTTGGCATGTGTTACTGTGCCACATATGACACCGTGTATACTTTGTATTCTCCGCAATGAAAGCAATTGTCTTCATGGAGCCTAACCCATTTTGCAGTTAAGGGGGGGGGGGGAGGAGACAAAAGCTAAAGACGGTTACAGCATCGGCACGGTCGCACGAAGTAGTCAGGGCCTCTGGCTAGGGATATAGGGTTAAGGTGAGGGTTTCGGATACAGGGTGATAAACCGGAAACGCTAGTACCAGAAACGGTAATTTACCAGGAGGTACGACACGCGCGCAACATGGCACTAGTCGTAGTGGGTGCTAGAGTCAACGATTCGGTGCCTGTATCCGGGCTGCAAGGGCAGGGCTTTTACCAAACGCGCGCGGTGCAACTCTACTCGTGTGTAGACGGTTGGTAAGACCCCCCTTCTCACGGTTTTGGTTTTGGCCGGTCAATGTCTGGGCCCAAATGAGCATACAGAAGCGGGCGAGATCGAATCATAATCATTGAACACTCGCCTGGTGCGCATCAGCACGGAACACGTCGATCCCGACCGCTTGCCCCATCAGCGCTATCGCCTCCATCGCTTTTCCACGCAAGGTGTCCATGTTCGGCACGGCCGAGCCGTCGGCGACACGTTCGCCGGAGTTGTCCCTCAAAGGAGAAGTAGACATCAATATCTCCATGGCAAGCGGAACGAAGTTGGCGTAAAACGACCCGAACCCGGGACCTAGAACCTAATAATCACGGGACGGACGGACAGGACGGGGTGGGACTGGTCATGTACCTATCAATAGCCGAACCTAGGTAGAGCTATATCCACGGTGAGGGGAAAGCATGCGGGTGGGTTGAGAGGATAAGTTTTACTTCTGCCGTTTTTTATATTTGCCAAGGAGCATGTTTGAGGTCAGCTAAATCGTTGGTTTCACGCTTCATTCTCATTGAGACGTGCGCGACGCACCCCATAGGCGTTAGCAAGCACACGGGAGGTGGGAAGCTTCAACGCTTCTGGAGGGACATTTTCTCCAGGAAAAATATCCCATAGAAGCAGGAAAATCGCTCGAGACGGCGTGTCTGCTGCTCTGGTGAAGCCTTATACTGATTTACCATGCCTTGCCTTCCTCGGCATATAGTACAGTATTATGTTGTACGTTAGTTCACCTCACCTTGCCTTACTTGACCTGACCACCTTACCTTACCTTTTGCGGTACGTTACGTTGCATTACCTTACACAAGATTAGCTTAGTTTTACTCAGCTTAGCGTAACTTACCGTAATTATTCCTTCCCTGACACCTCACTTTGCCTTACCTTACCTTACTATACCTTACCTTACTTTACCTCACCGTATCTAACCTTACCTTACCTTACCTTACCTTACCTCACCTAACCTTACATTTCCTTACCTTCTCTTACCTTACGTTACCGTATGTTACGTTACGTTACGTTACGTTACGTTACGTTACGTTACGCTACGTTACGTTACGTTACGTTACGTTACATTACGTTACCTCACCTCACCTCACCTTACATTACCTTACCATACCTGACCTGACCTGACCTTACCTTACGTTACGTTACGTTACGTTACGTTATGTTACGTTACGTTACGTTACGTTACGTTACGTTACGTTACGTTACGTTACGTTACGTTACCTTCCCCTCATACAATACCTCACCTCACAACACCATAATCCACCCTACCATATCACACTTGACCATACCACACCCTGTCCAGTCGACAAACATCACAACAAAACCAAAAACTGCTTACCGCCCCCTACCCTCTCTCGCAGGTCTCACCTGCGCAACGCAACCGACAGCGCTCAAGACCTCTTCCTTCACCACCACCGAGGCACTCGTGCGCACCAGCGTAGACAGCGCCTCCAGTAGCGCCATGCCGATAGCGCCGTCGCCCATGCCCGCCGGGGCGGGGGCGTACAGCCACTCAGCGTGCATCCGCGTTGGGTTACAGAAAGTGATCAGGGCGCCCGCGGCCGCCGCTTGTAGGCGAGGCATGCTCGCGTTCGGCCCTCCCAAGCTCTGAATCAGGAGGGGTAGGAGCTAGACAGGAGGGCGGGGGGGGGGGGGGGGGGGGGGGGGGGGGGGGGCTGTAGTCGTGTGATCATAGACCCTCGCATTCCTACAATGCCGGGACGGAACACGTCGGTTTTTCGGTTTTTTCATCGACCAGGCAGAAATAGCTCATTTGTCGCTTGCCTTACGTAGTCATTGGTCATTTACCACGCTTTACCACGCATCCCTTTCGAGACGGGGCACCGTTCCTACTCCTAAAAGAGACGCCTCCATCATGTTGGGCGCGGGGGGGGGGGGGGGGGGGCAAGAGGGGGCAGGATAGTTAATACTTGGCGGGTGGAGTGGAGGTGGGAACTGTTTTTTTTATCGGCCCCGGGGTGTCCTGCTATACTTCATGCGCAACTTGGAATTTGGCGGGTTTGGGGGATACTCGGGGGGGGGCTGAAGCTGCAGGCGTTTGAATATGCTCACGGCGACTGGGGAGCGGGGGCGTTTTCACCCCATCCCCGGAAATGCCACAATGGTCTGCGCGGTGACGCTACGACCTCGCAAAGGGGAATCTTGATAAACTGTCTGGATATTCACAGCGGTACATGCATTGACCAATCCTTCTTGCAGTCTATCACCACCATTACCAACACTTATACCACCACCAACAACACCAACAACACCACCATCAACACCACCAACATCACCCACCACCACCAACGCTACCATCAGCGCCACCGCCACCACCGCCGGCTTCTCCTTTCTCCCCTCCTTTTCTACCGCCTCACCTGAGCGTGGAACGTTCCTTGGAACGATCCTTCTCCCCCTCCTTCGTCCTCTTCCCCCCCTCCGCCATCCCACTCGCCGTAGTCCTCCGTCATCTGCCCCAGGCAGGTGAGAGCGGCGTATCGCACCCGGGGATGCGCGTCTCCTATCCCCGCTAAAACGGGCCCGAGAACGATTTGCGGGAGTAGCCCACTCTCAGCCATGTCCTCGCCGCACCCCTGTGGATATTTCCCAATTCACGCGGAAGAAAGTTAAACGAAAAGTTTCAGCGAAAACACACGCCATGGTTACGACGTCTCCCTGTCTACATACAGCACCGACTCAACCAAACGGGTAGCGCCCCACCCCATCGCACTAAAACACCTATTGACACGAATCGGTAAATTAGGTGTAACGCCAGCACGGCCAATCTACATCCGCATCCCTTGATCACGAGGGGGGGTCGAACGAGCGCAATGCCGACTCAAAGGTGAGGGAGGACGCTTCGCTTGCTCGTGCGGCGCCACCAGTCCCTCAACACCCAGAACGCGACGCATTTCGTTCGTTGTTCGGCGCACTCCGAGTTAGTGTGGTATCAGTGCTCCGCCGCTAAATAAAATGTCAATTCGCATGCCGTTTCTATAGGCTGTCCAAGGCATGTGGTCACAAAATCACACGGAAAGATCTCCCCCTCCACCCCCCCGGCCCTTCCCTACCAACGCAAAGGTGGCAACCCAACAAGTGATCGCACCAAGGCACCGCGCACAAAACAAAAACAAGCAACAGAGGCGGCGTATGCGCACACAGGCAAAAACAAAAAGTCGTAACACACATCGGTAGGCCGATCGAGCAAGACGGCACGTGGACACAGAGTAAACATTTGCGCACACAGCCACCGCTTCGAATTTGAAGCGTTTCCCGAGGGCTGTTCCGAGGACTTTTCCACGGCCGCCACTGCCCAGGACCTCGTTCACCGCCGGGCTGTGCAGCGCGCGCGCCCTCTTAGCGGTTGGTTTCAACCCGAATTTCCAAGAACCTTCCGACTCCAATTCCCAATTCCAAGCTATGTGTCCCCAAAAACGTAGGTGCCGTTCTGGAAGCGTAAAATGGGATGTTTAGACGAGCACGCCTGCCCCCTTGTCCGATAGGCCAACATAGAAAAACGGATTCCCCCCGGCATTTCTTGATGTCCTTCTCGGCAAAGATGCTAGGAGGCCGGTCTTTCTAGGCGCGTTAAGGACTTTTTTTGGCCTCGTTTTTCCGATATTAGTGTATGGGGGCAGTCAGTCAAGGGGTCAATTCGCGTTCTCCAACCATCGCTGTTTTCTAGGGGAGTGCGCCCCGCCGTTTACTAGAGAATACAACCACGACAGCACGTATTACAGCGTTGACGGAGACCCTTCCGCCCGGACTCAAGGTATCACGAAAACGCTGGCCCTCTCCTTCACACACAACGAACTACGTTTGTTCTCTTTCTTCTCTTGTTGCTTCCTACTATAACATGGTAGCCTCTCTGGTGCAAAAACGGTCTATATTGTGGTACAATGCAATCATGTAAGGACAACAGCAACGTCAACACCAATAACAAGACCACCACCAACACCAACACCACCAACAACAACAACAACAACAAACCTCGCCGATGAGCAGGATCGTCATCAGCCCCGCCTTGCGTCGACGCCAATCTGACGCATCCCCCAAGAATTCCGAGGACACCGGCAGGGCGGACGGCAGAACGGGCTTCCCACCCAGAGCGATGGCGATCCTTGGGCGGGCAGAAAAATGAAACGGTCGAGACAAAGGAACAAAAAAGGTGAAATACCGACCGGACCAGAGGTACGCAAAAAAAAACCCGTGGAAACGCTACCATATTCCCCCCCTAGGGTCAACTAAACAAAACAGTAGGTGATATTCCTACCGATACTGAAGTAGGCACCGTTTACTTGTGTTTACAGTAGTATTTCACTCTGTCGAGGTCTCGGGAAACTGCATTATGCAACTCATCGAAAACTGTACCGGTTTCATATATACCTGCTGAGGGAACTTGCCGCGACCATGCTTAGCTCATCCTCGCCGCTACCGCCGTCGTCTTCGTCGCCGCCCATGCCGTCTACCATCGACAGCCACGTTCCTAGTTCTTCATCTCCTTCATCTTTTCAGGGGTGGGTTAGAGGTAGGAAAGGGGAGGGGGGGGGGGGGGGGGGGGGGCATTTTATCATCCATGGCCGTAGTCGTATGACCATAGACCTTCGCATTCTTACAATGCCGGGACGGAGCACATCGGGTTTTCACCGACCAGGAAGATATTGCTTGCACCAAGCGCGAAACGCCGTGAGGGGGGCGTCCAAATGAAGAAGTGGCGGAGAGAGGGGGGGGGGGGGGGGGGGGGGGGGGGGGGCGGCGGAATCTACACTGACTCGCGCGTTTTTAAGAGCCGAAAGGAGAGGCGACGTAGAGCTACGACGGTTCCCCGACGACTTGTACGTGTAAACACAAGCACCTAAACATTCCATCTTTCCGTCCGAGGATGGACGGATGGACGCGTCTAAAACGTTATGGGGGGGGGGGGGTGTCCCTTCCTCTCGTGGAGGGCTGTACACCGGTAGGCCTTGGCTCAGACGTTACACTCTTTTAGCCCTGACCCTGACGGCCTGGGAATTTTCTCGGAATCTAGACGCGATGAGGAGTCATTGCGGATTGTCAACCATCGCATCGAAGCTGGACCAAGTCGTAAACAACCACTGTTCTCGTGGCCGCCCTCCTTGCCTTGATACGGGAAGCGGGGCCACCAAACGGCGGCACCAGTCGAACAGAGTATAGCGTGTGGCGCTGCACAGTCGGCGATAATAGGGTTTCCCATTCAGGCGTTCTAAGTAAATGGCAGACAGAGTGGTCTACGAGCCAAACACACCCAGAGCGTGCGTCCGGTTATGTATAGCCAAACGATTTTGCGGTACGATTTTGCGGTGCTTTCTGCGAACCTCATCGCACGTAACAACATTAACGCTGCCCGGCCCCAGCCCCCTCCTTTGAATAAGAAACGCCGAACCGCATCGACGGAAAACCCCTTTGTCCTCCTCATGCAACACCGCGCCAGGGCGAATGCTACAGAGCTTGCGGTGCCAAAATACGTAACCGCTTTTGGCCTTGTACTCGTCTGGCGCTACGATACCAGGGCAGGCATACTGACGAAAAATACTGGCCGTCTCGACGGTTACAAACCCCAGGGCTAATCACGGGTCATCATCCAACCCGTCGGTCGGGACAGGGGATTTTTTATAATCTCACGGGCCGGGTTTTTAGTCGGGTCGGGTCAGGAGATTTTCAAACTCTCACGGATCGGGTCGGGTCACCCTGACCCGAACCGGCCCGACCCGTGAACGGCCCTGACAAAACCAACGGTTACGGATTTGACGGTTATTAAATCGATGGGTGCCAAGTAGACGGTTACAACCTCCACGACTAAAAGTTCGACGGCTACAAACTCGGCGGTTTTGCAAAATCGGAAGTTATAAGTTCGATGGTTAATGTACAATCTGGACGGTTACAAACTCAACTAGACGGTTACAACGTTTCAACCTGGACGGCTACAACCTGGACGGCTACAAATTTGACAGCTACAAAATCGACGGCGTCACGCTCGACGGTTACAAACGTCATGGTCATGACCCCGATGGTTACAAACTCGACGGTTACAAAATTGACGGTTACAACTGACAAACTCGACGGCTATACCCTCGTAGGTTACTAACTCGACGGTTACAACCTCGACGGTTACAAACCCGACGGTTACAACCTCCACGGTTGCTAACTCGGCGGGTGCAACCTGGGCAACTTCAAAGTAGACCGCTGCACACTCGACGGTTAGAAAACCGGCAGTTAAAACCTTGACGGTTACTAATCCAACGGCTCCAATCTCAACAGGAACCAACTTGACGAATACAAACTCGACAGATACAAACTTGACGGGTACAACCTCGACGGTAACCACCTCGATGTTTGCTTACTCGACGGTCACAAATCGACGGTTACAAACTTGACGGTTATAAACTTGACCGTCACAAACTCACCTTCATGCTGGGCCATCATGCGAATCGTCAAGCCGACCACCGCCTGCACGATCGGAGCTCCCCGCTCGCCCATAATCGACGGGGCGCTCTCGCAGAGGCTCGTGAGGAACTCCAGCGACAGCTCTCTCGTCGATAACTGAGGCAATCGAAATTGTTTTTTTCCAGCGAAAACTGTCGGCGTTGAGAACTTTCTAGATGTGCGCACTGGTATTGATACCAAGAATACAGTTCAAACGTGCGTTTAGTAGGGTGTATACCCGGATAAGTTGTTTTCAGCGCTCGTCACAGGTCAAGACACTTTTCGAAATATCACAGGCCGGGTCGGGTCGGGTTGGGTCGGGTCAGGATATCTTCAAACTCTCACGGGCCGGGTCGGGTCACCCTTACAGACCCGACCCGAGCTGGCCCGCGAGATTTGACCCAACCGGTGAACAGCCATGGTTATTTTGGTCCTACTCGGCTATATAGCCGGGTACCCCCAGACTATACCTGGTATATAATTACCCTTCAAAACAGACGCTATGTTTTTATGTAGGCACTGTATGTAGGCCCTGCAATCACCGGTTTAAGGGTTTTCTTAGGACAACGAATTGAAGCGGTGATGGTTTGGCGGATCGGATTATCGGTCGGACCGCACACGCTATAAAGTTGAACGGAAAAAAAGGGGGAGCATCGATAAAACTTCATCCATTTTTTACTAACAATAGACACGTCGCAAAAACAAAAGGACTTTGACGCCGCATCGATTCGTGGAACCGTATATAGGCAGCTCTCCGGCCAAGCGCGGTGCCCGCTTTAATTCGTCAAGAGTGCAGTGCACGTCCCGTTTCGTGTACAGTAGTTGCTACCCGTTTTTCCACAGCGAGGCACCGTTCAAAAACTACCGGTAGGAAAGAACCGCGCCGCGCGTGCATGGTCCCGGGAAGGTATAGGCGCAGATTCTCGTCGAAGCTAACGTGTGGAAGGTGGCATGTGCGCGGCGACTGATGTGGGACTCGGGTTAACGTAACTCCGTTACTCGTGAGGTGGCGGTAAGGGGGAGACTCTGTAATATACTAAGCTCAAAAACGAGAAGCTCGTACGAAACATATTCAAATTTTTGTATCTGATACAATAAAAAAGAGTACAAAAGACAATCCGAACAACTAATAAAAAAGAAGATAAACCAGCAAACGAACAAGATACCACCAACACCGTTACCACCACCTGCTCTCACCTCGAGCGCCGGGCTAGCCGCGAGAGAGAGCATTGCCTTCCCGGTCACGTCTAAACCCTCCCCTTCCGTCAGCAGCTGAGGTTGCTTCGCGGCTACGACGTTAAGCGCTTCCAGGGCATCCCTAGCCGCATCCTCGTCTCCTGCGTTGACCGTCACCTGGGTAGGCCCGTCGGCACCGCCCATAATGAGGGTGGGGGGGGGAGAGGGTCACACGATTGACGCCGGAGAAAATCGTCAGATGAGATGGACGGAAGTATCGATACACGGGGGGCGGGCATGTAACGGAGGAGCGAACGAAATCACGAAACAAAATGAACGAAGGAACGCGGCAATGAACCATCGTGGGAAGAACAGTCACGGCAAACGAACGAAACAAAAGACTCTAAAAATAACACAAAAAAAAAGCAAAACAAAACAAACGAATAAACAACATAAACAGACGCGTACGAACGTAAGGTGCAGCTTCGACGGAAAAAAAAAAAGACAAATACAAAACACAATCGTCGTCTGGACATCTAACGCGCGCTGTCGAAAAGGAAACACGGCGTGTTCTTCGTCGCCGCGATCTCTGGGGACACACCGACAGCTGTCTGGCCGGTCACACGGGACAAACAAAACAAACGACGGTGGCTTTCCCGTGTGCCCCGCTCGCACCCCCGCCTTCGCCCTCCGCTCCCCACCCCCGCTTCCGGCCTCGATCGCCACTCCCGCCTTTCGACCCCCACCCTTACCCCACCCCTCCCCACCTCCCACCCACACCCCGCCCCTTACCCTAACCCCCCTCCCCTATATAATTCCCCACCTCCATCATCTACACCACATCAACCCCCCCCCCCCCCCCCGCTTCCGGCCTCGATCGCCCCTCCCGCCTTTCGACCCCTCCCCTTCCCCCACCCCGCCCCCCCCCCCACCCACACCCCGCCCCTTACCCGAACCCCCCTCCCCTATATAATTCCCCCCCCCCAACAACCACCCCCCACCAACCCCCCCCCCCCCCCCCGCTTCCGGCCTCGATCGCCCCTCCCGCCTTTCGACCCCTCCCCTTCCCCCACCCCGCCCCCCCCCCCACCCACACCCCGCCCCTTACCCGAACCCCCCTCCCCTATATAATTCCCCCCCCCCAACAACCACCCCCCACCAACCCCCCCCCCCCCCCCCGCTTCCGGCCTCGATCGCCCCTCCCGCCTTTCGACCCCTCCCCTTCCCCCACCCCGCCCCCCCCCCCACCCACACCCCGCCCCTTACCCGAACCCCCCTCCCCTATATAATTCCCCCCCCCCAACAACCACCCCCCACCAACCCCCCCCCCCCCCTGACGCCCACGCTCACATCCTCTTCCCCTACCACCCCCCCCAACCTTTCTCCCTCGCACCCACCCCCAAACTCACGCCCACCCCCACCCCGCTCCTCCCCCCGGACCCTGTCGTTACTCCGCTCCCCAGCACTCGGGGGGAACGTGCTCAGGTGGTCAAGCTACGAATACGCTTAAAAGACGAACAGTCGGAACTTCTGTCGGCGATTCCAGTACTGCTCACGACTTGGGACGTGCTTGGACAAAATAAAATAGTTGGTAGCCCACACCCCACTCCTCTTATATTCCATCTTCATGCCGAGTTCCGTTCCCACTAATGGAACACGTTATTTGGCATCTTCAATTTCCGAGAAAATTCCCCACTTGAAACTCATTACATATTCATTTCGAGAAACAATGCCACTTTTATGGGGGGGGGTATTATACTAATCAGAACCCACAATGAATCCGAAAACCATACATCCCCCCTAACATACTTACACACCATATTTGGTTCTACTATTATACATTCCCCCGTAACAATAGCTCCCCATTACCACCCCCATTTCGAGTAATTTCTCAGCCGGTCGGGGTTAGTTTCGGGGTTCAAAGAAAAAAAACACATTTCCAAGGGTATGTCCGGTAGGGTAGATACCGGTACCCAGGGTATTTTTGGTGGCCGTACCAAAGCTACCGAAGCGTCGGGCACTTGTAACAATCGAATTCGAAACCTGTTGGTGATATAGCATAGCCCACTGGGCTACTCAGCCACGTGACTAAGTACGCCAGTGGACTATGCTATGTAACGAACAGTACCCAACCTCCCCGGAGTGTTCGGTACGGTGTTGAGGCCGGTGCCAAACCTTACCGAAAGACTTCGGTGGGGAATTTACCGAGATAACATCTCGGGGTATATTTTGATACGTTCCCGACCAAACACACCCTTGCAAGCATTCAAATAGTTTTGTCGAAGCTGGGTCAAGATTTATTCAGCCCTCCGCGGGTCGGCGGCTTACCTCCAAAACGGACATCATCTTCAGCACCAGGGAAGACTCTGGCAGAGTCGTCGACGGCCCTGCGGGCGGTGGTAGCGCTTCTTGGTCTTGGCGCGGCAGCAAGAAACATAACAGAAACAAAACACGGATTTCACGATATTAAGGAGTTCACGGAGACTGGCGAAGCGGGAGAGGGAGGGGGGTGGTAAGGGCGAGCATCCGGCGTCGGGGTGGTCCATCACTTGAGGCGTTTTTGAAGCCATTTTATCACCACAAGGGGGGGGGGGGGGGGGGGGCG
>MEHQ01002596.1:840086-898040 GCA_008828725.1 Saccharina japonica | reverse complement strand
GGTATTGAGCGAGTCGCATGGAGGGTGAACTTCATCCTGCTAAGAACCGCCTCTGAGGCGGACTTGCATATGGACGACAGCTTCAATGAGTTAATTTAATTTCTGGTGTGGCCTCTTCCGGAGACAGCAATGGGTTTTACTATGTAACTGCCTCGCGGACGCCTTACCATATCAACACTACGTGGTACGACCATTCCCCTTGTGCGGAGCAAAGGTTCTCCACCCCGCCCAAATGATCAACTGGACCGCCAGCTTTGGTGACCGCCAAAAAAATAACAAAAAAAACGGCCCCCTGGTTGTCTAGCTCACGCAGCGAGTGGCGTGTTTTACAGCGTCGTTGCCAACCGACGCCAACCCAACCTATACATATATCATATATTTATATTGGGGGGGGGGGGGGGGGGGGGGTTCTTGTGGTTTACTGTCGGATCGGGTCGGGATACCGTGGCGCTTGAGTATGTGCAAGGCGACAGCACAGCGGCAACAGCAAACGCAACTATATACCAGGTATTGTACAACACAAACAAACACCACTCACCAATACCAATAGCAACATCAATACTCTACCACCAACACCAACACCGACACAACCAACAACAACCTCACCAACATCACCAACACCCACACCATCAACACCTCCAACACCACCACCAAAAAACAACACCCCCCCGGCAGCCACCCCTTCCACCCCTTCCACCAACACCAACAGCAGCCCCCTCCGCCGTCCCACCTCCCCCAACACCACCACCACCATCACCACCAAAAACGTCACCACCGCGCACCAAAACAACCCAGCGACAACTACGGAAGGCCTCACCGTCATCAGCGATGTAGACGTCTTGAAAGAAGGAGCAGGCGGCCTTCAAGGCGGCGACTCTCACCCCAACACTTGCGTCTCCGAGACAGGCATCAAACATCTGCCAACCATAACAAAAACAAAAAGTTGCAGAAAATAAGGAGAGGAGGTATGGGTTGTTATAGATGATGGATGGGGACGAGTGAGGCCACGATAGAGGGGGGTAGACAGACGTTTAAGCCGAAAATAGGTACACAGAAGGGAGTTAGGCATTGCGCATGCTTTTTTGTTTGTTCCATGGTTTCTCGTCGGTTTCTTCTTTCGAGGAATGCTTCTTTATGAGTGATCAACGTTGAATCTCCAGCTGCACGTTGCGGGAAGGGTGATGTTTATGAGTAATCAGCGCTGAAGGTCATGCTGCACATTGAAGGATGGGGTACCTAACTCTCGATCGGGTTCCTATATAGCATCAAAAACCCCATATCTCATTTTTGTTTTTATTTTAACGAAATTGCACGCACGGTAGGTAGTGGCGATAGTGGCGACAGCGACTGTAGTGGGTGGTGGTGGTGGTGGTATTGGTGGTGGTGGTGGTGTTGGTGTTGGTAATGGTGTTGGTGATGTTGGTGGTGTTGGTGGTGGTGCTGGTGGTGGTGTTCGTGGCGGTGTTGGTGTTTGTGGTGTTGGCCGTTGTGGTGTAGATTGTGGTGGTATTAGCGTTGGTAGTGGCGGTGATGGTGGTGTTGGTGTTGGTAGTGGTGGTGGTATTGGTGGTGGTGGGGGTGGAAGCGGTTGGGAGAGGAACGGAAACCCAAAGGTGTATTTAGCGATAACGAAGATGATGACGATATGTGTATCGATGGCGATAGCGGCGGCGGCGGTAGTGGTGACGGAAAGCGAACAGAAGAGAAACATGCAAACTCAAACAGAAACCCGTACCAAAAAACGAAGACCAAAAACCGAAAACCAAACCCAAAAGCCGAATCCATAAACCGAAAGAACGACCAAAACCCAAATAAACGCCAAAAGCCGAAACCGAAACAAAAATCAAAACCAATATGTACCAACACCGCAAAAAAATACAAAAAAAATACAAAACCAGATCAACACCAACACCACAACAAAACAAAAAAATAAATAAACGTAAACCTGCACCGGAATAAAGTCAACAACAAAGCCACAACCAACACAACAACCGTAGTCGAAAACCAAAGCCTAAGCCTGAGCCAACATGGCAATCGAAACCGGAGCCGCATGCATCAAGAACGAAAATCTGAAACGAAAACTGAAGACGACCGAACCCCAAACCAACCCAAACAAAGAGCAAACCGAATCCGAAGCCAAAACGCGCCTCTCCCCCCCCCTCCCCGGTTGCTCGTCTGCGAAGAGGCAACCCCAGTGGCAATGGTCACATCAGCACTTATGGCCCATTGGTCAGACGACTACGGTCATGCTCAGCGAATATGAAGTACACCCCCCCCCCTCGTCTCAATGCCACACGACTTAGGGCGTGCAACGACATGACTACACCCACCCCCCCCTCTCTCGTCTGCTCTGCTCCTGTCGCTCTCCCCCCCCCCCTCCCGCTCGCTCCCCCCCCGCACTCCTCCTCCTCCTCCTCCTCCCCTCCCTCCCTGCTCGCCCATCCTCCTCTTCCTCTGGGCGTATCGACTCGCCTGTAGGAGACCGGACTGGTGCGGCGACAGGGTTTGCCAGCAAAACTCCGCCAGGATGTTGACGAGGTCCAGTCCGACGATCTTCAGGTCCGGCGAAGGCTGCGCCGCGCTGCACAGGGCCACCGTCAGCGCCATCAGCTCAGGCCACTGCCGAGGGAAAGGGAGAGCAACGCGCAACAATACAGCCGACAACAATCAAACAGCAAAAACAGCACAAGAAATACGCAATGGACAATAAACAGAAAACAAGAAATACGCAATGGACGATAAACAGAAAAAGACAACAAACACATAACCAACAGAACAACCAGCAAGAAGCAAGATCAAACATCAAACAACCAAACAACAAACGAAAAACGACAAAAGAAGAAACAACAACGAATTGTCAAACAAAGTTACGGTCTAATATAGCGTGGTGCCGAATCAACCGCCAGGGCAGTAGCTCAAGCTGCTTACTGCCGAAGGAAAGGCTGAGGCTCGTAAGGCGTAACGATAACACAAAAACTAACAACAAACGAAAGTTAAGGCGTAGCGTGACGCGAAACCAAACGCCAGAGCGGCAGGGTGCAAGGGGAATGAACCGCCAAGGTAACGCGCGCTATCGGCATATATTTTGATACCTAAGGGGGACGCAAAGCCGTCAAAGTTAACATGTTGTGCGATTCTGTTTTCGCGAGGGTGGGGCGGAGAGCGAGAGCTGGATCGCACTCGAACCAACAAGATGTGATCGTACTGCAGAGTGCCCTTCCACCGCGTCGAGCACATGGCTGGTGAAGGCCACAAACCGCGTGATCACTGTCTTTCACTCCCTCGCCTCTCCAACCTTCCCCTGCTCGCCGCCCGTTCGCTAACACTCGCCATCCTCTCTACGCCAACCCCCCCGTCCGTCCGTCCGTTCCTCTTCATTGGTATAGTACGTATGCGCTGCTCTCCCCTCCCCTCCCCTCCCACCCCCCTCCTCCCTCAAGCACACCCCCGTCCGCACCTCTGCTTCCCTGGACGAAACCCCCGCAAGCTGGCCGACAGCGTGGGTTAGCTTCCTCCGAATGTGAGCGGCGGGTTCGTCCGTCAGGCGGGCCAGGAGTGCGGCCTTGACTGAGGCGTTTTATCACGAGAGGGGACGGAAAGGGAGGGAAAGGGAGGGAAGAAAAGCAAAATATAACTATTTCACATTTTTCCAATTTGTGCGCAAATACAAGGACCGGTTCGTTATCCATCCCAAACCAAACTCCCACCCCACCCCACCCCACTATGCTCCATCCAACCCAACCTAACCCAACCGTGCTTAACCCAACCCAACGCCAACCCGACCTAACCCAACGCCAACCCGACCCAACCCAACCCAACCCAACCGACCCAACCCAACCCAACCCAACCCAACCCAACCCAACCCAACAAAAATAAAATCTATATAAATCCAACCAAAACCAAACCCAACCCAACTCAGCGAAGTACACCCAGGGGTCGAAAACCCAACCCAACCCAACAAACAACTCAAACTGAACCAACCCCAATCCAACCGCAACAACCCCAAACAAGCCCAACGAGACCGAATAACAAACCCAACCCAACGAAAAAAAACAAAACCTAAACCAACCCCCGAGACCCCAAAAGCCCACGCGCAGCGAGGTCGTACATCCAGAGACCGACAACCCAACACCATCCTGAAAAAGCCAACCCACTCCCCAACCCAACCCAGCTCCAACCCAGCCCCAATCCGACCCGGCGAGGTACACTCAGAGGCCGACAACCCAACCCAACCCAACCCAACCCAACCCAACCCAACCCAACCCAATGATGCTAGTGACTTCTGCGGCACATTTTTTTGGTACCTCCGGTTTTGGTGTGGGGCTGCACGCGGGACCAGAGGTTGGAGCGCACGTCGAAGAGGGTCCTCAGCAGGACCGCGGCCATGGCCCGAAGCCCCTCACTGCCGTCCCCCCGCCTCGCGAGGACGCCGCACATGCTCTCCAACACCTGTCCGCAGTGATACCAACGATGAACAGCAACGACAACAATGAATAGAGTAACGACAACGGTGGGGAAACGATTTGACGGGAGTGAGGGACATGGGCAACACATAGCTATACATGCAACAATGCACGTAATGGAGAGATGGTGACCTACTGTTCATCATCTAGATTTGATAGATTATCTAGACTCTATAGATTATCTAGACCCTACCCTGGTATAGATTATCTAGATCCTGCAGGTTGTATATCATAGGTCCTTTAGTT
This sequence comes from Saccharina japonica, assembly GCA_008828725.1. Taxonomy (NCBI): domain Eukaryota; class Phaeophyceae; order Laminariales; family Laminariaceae; genus Saccharina; species Saccharina japonica. The sequence goes on along the minus strand of MEHQ01002596.1, from coordinate 893,331 downwards.
GCACCGCATGCTCTCTACAACACCTGGCCGACAAAAGCACCGATAAAGAGCACCGACCGACAGCGATCGTAATAACGGGTGGCAACGAGTGGCAACGAGTGACAACAGCGATAGCAATGACTGACAGCTAATAACTGACAGCAATGACTGGCAGCACCGAGAGCAATGCATACCTCCCACCACATCACCTACATATTTAAAGGCAGGTATGCTCCTGATTAGTAGGATCTAGTTCATGTTGCCGGGTGGGAGTCGTACAATCTGCATGATCTAGGACTCGTTTCCTGGGTTGGATCATAACTGTTTGTACAGATCCTGCATGGATCCGTACAAATCGTACAGATCCTGCAAACAAATAATAACGGCAGGATAGGACGTGGATGATCTAGATCGTGACCTGTGCGAGCTGTGGAACAATGAGAGCATTGACAGCACTGCCAATACCGACGGCGACGACACTCATAACACGACATGTTTTCAGGATTATACAATGGGGATTGTGATAGAGAAATAGAGAAATGCATCGACATGCCGAAAAACGTACTGGGTACGAAAAACAGTAAAACAAGTTCAGGTATATGTATATGTATGGTTGTGTGTTGTTTTGTATTTTTCGCAACATATCTCTTTGTACGAGCACTTTTCGGCAAAACGCTACGAGTAAGCGAGTAAGTGCGCTGACACATGAAGCCCGTCCAGACACGTTCGTCGAGGTTTGAGCTCGATCCGAGCACTGCTGTAGCTCGCGTTTCGAAAATCCGAGGACACGATATCGCCAAGCGATAATGAAAACAACAGCAACAAGCAATGAGCACTATGGAAAGCAAAAATGATGGTTAAACGAAAAAACAAACAAACAAACAAACACCTGTGTGTGTGAGTGTTCTTTATATCAAACCGTTTTTTCTATCCGCCGACAACCAGCACACCCAGTGTCCGTGCCAATTCTTCACCCTGTGGTCACAAAGCTACGAGACACGGATATACCAGGGAACGATCTTTCGGATGCACTATTTACAGCAGTGAGCATTCATATGATATTTCCGTTACGCCTATATTATATTGATATATTACAGTGGGTACTCCATTTTGAGAGCGCTTGGTGACAAGCCAAAACAAGCGAATTGCTCTTACATGTAGTGGGCAATATATAGCTTTTAGTGTAATAGGCGGGACAGGCCGATTTCACCGCTCTTAACCCTTTTAGAACTGCAGTCCCGTTTTGGGGACAAACCACTCTAACTCTAAGTGATTTGTCCCCAAAACGGGACTCCAGTCCTATAAGGGTTAAATCCCGAATGCTCTTATCCTAGGCGCTCTTTAATCGGGGTACCCACTGCTGTAGTGCTGTAGTGGTACCGGGAAGAATTTTCGCTTAACACGTATCAATACTATATACAGGACGGCAGCACCTTACATGTTGTAGTTCTGTGGCCATAGAGCTTGCATCTTTCTGGGATGAAGAATCAGCACGGACACTGGGTGTGATATGGATGTCGACGGGTAGAAACATATACTTGTTTCGTAAAGAACACACGTGATATTTCGAACATACCATTAATAGATGTGTATATGTGATCTTTCCGTTGCACCTGCAAACAGTAGTATATCACATGATATTCCCGTTATACTCGTAGTTACTGTAACAGTACAGCACTTGTATGATACTATTAATAGTATGCGCAATTCGACACGAGTCGACGAGGGAAGAAAAGGCTCAAGTCCTGTCACGATAAATAATGCAAGGCACGAACCGTTCGAATAGCTGGGAGGGGAGAGGAGAGCCTGCTATTTGACGCCAGATCTGAGATATGATATTTCATATCATAGGGGGGAAAGAGAAAAGGAGGGCAAATATCAGAAATGGGATGGAAAAGGAAGAAAACAAAAATGGTGTGTCCAGGGAAGCGTGAAAAACAAAACAAAAAAAACGTGGAGCCACACTCCTGGAAAGACCAAAAAAAAAAAAAAGTCGAAGCGTTGGGATTTCTGTACGAATCGAGCAAATGACGTTTTTTTTCAACTTCTTTAACTTGCTTATAGCTTACCCCTGTCTGGCGCTCAAAAAATAAATGTCGGTTCGAAAAAGAAAAGAAAACGGGCTCCCCTGGTATTTCCGTTTATTTGTCATATTGACAGCACCTGCGCGATATTTCCGTCGTTGTTGCAAAATCACAGCACCTGTACGATATACTATCCACATTGCCGTCAAATCTTCAACCAAGGTTCATCCTTTCATCCCTGTCAACCCTCGCTCGGTGCGCGTAACCGCACTACTTCCCAAACTTCGGGAAGTTTGTCCCCAACACTAACTCCAAGTATTAATAGTGTATTCCAAAAAACGGATATTCCGAGGTACCAGGTATCATACTGCTGCGGTGTGCTGGATGTCGACGGGTACATACATAGAAAGAACGGTTTCATGTGAGGAACACACACATACATAACAACAGGCAGGTACATACAACGTGAAAGTAGGCAATCATAGCGAATTCGTTGTGCGCAAAATATATACGGTATATATAATCATGTATATATACGGTATACTTAGTATATTTTAATATATATTATATAGACATAGATATATGGATATATATGTCGTATGTTGCAGACCACTCTAAACCCTATGCAGTACACACCCCATGGTAGCACGCGCGATCGAAGTACATACAGCCAGTGGGCACCCTGACTCAAGAGAGGGGCACGCTTTAAGAGAGCAGCACCGATAAAGAGAGGCCAAATCGGCCGGACTTGCCCAACACCAAAACCATATATTTCCCACTGCTGTGGATTAGAGAAAACCTTCCTCAAAAGCGGTGTTTTCGGCCAGTACATACCACACCTCTCTTAAATAGGGGTATGTACGTACCGTACCACTATCGGTGAGATACCGAGTTTGCAAAGATGAGTGCTGGAGGTGGAAAAAAACGAACTCACAGCTGAAGCGTCTGTTTTTTTTTTCATGTTTTTATTGCTCAAATAACCTTTTTTTATTCTTGAAATAACCCTTTGGTTACATTAGAAATGTTGCCCAACATTACTTCCCAAGTGAACTCGTCCCCAGGAACTCAGGTAAGGTGCAGTTCTACACTCGTACGAAGGTGCGAGGGGTTATTACCGCCTTTTTTACTTGATAATAGTGTAGAGGGGAAAAAACGACGAAAAACAAAAATGACGACAAAAGAAAATGGCGGAAAGAAAATGACGGATCCCTACCGTTGCAAGCGTCACTTCTCGTGTGTGTGCATGTTCTTCGGTAACCCCTTTGGGGCCCCTTTGAACGGATAGCTACCAAAACCATGAAAACTATATTAAGAGTGTCATGAAAACCGTCTGCAAGCAGCGCGAGGGCCCAGAAGCACGAGCAGGATCACGTCGCGCCCCGTGCCGTGCGACTCCTTTCGTTTTAGCGCAGACACCAACTTGTATCGCCCCCGAAAAACACGCAAACAGTCGCCGCCGCTGGTTATCGCCATTTTGTATCGTCAACTTTTCCATCTGCAGTCCCCGAGAGTTATTTCTACCCGTCGACCGGCGGCGGAGAACTTGCACGTACATGCCAGGCTATTCGAATTTGCACGTACATTTAATACGGTTGTATGTATAGCACGAGTTGTTGTGTGTGTGTGTGTTCTTCACATTAAACCTTCCTTTCTACCCGTCGACATCCAGCACACCCAGTGTCCGTGTTGTAGACGTGTATGGTCTACATGGTACCAAATGGGATCGAGGTGCCAGGTGGGCCTCCGGCGGCTCCTGCGGAGGGCTGACTATATTTCTGCATCTTGTGGGTGGGAGCAAGGTGCCAAATGGGATGGGCCCACTGCGGGGTCAAAGTACAAAATGGGAACAGGGTGCCAGATGGTGCAAACGTACGTGCAGATCCGAACAGCCCAGCACGTACGTGCCATTATACAGCTGGTGCCCGTCGGCCGACATATCATACCACAGAACTGGTATCTCTCTAGAATGAAGAATCGGCACAGACACTGGGTGTGCTGGATGTCGACTGGTAGAAAGGACGGTTTAATGTGAAGAACACACACACATCCGGCTGGCACTGCTGCCGGCTGGCTTCCACTAAACGGTTGACACTACAGCGCGCTCGTCATTTGCTTTTTTTGTTGCCAAGTATACAGCAGTAGCAGCACCCGATTCCAAACATGGTTAACGGCATATCTATGGCACATGGCACACAAAGGTGTCACTCACTACTGCTGTAGTTTACGGAACTGGAAGCAGCAAAAAAAGAAGGTCCTTTCTCCAAAACTCAAATTTCCAATTTCCAAATTTCCAGTTTCCTATTGTTGTCGGTGCAGCCGTGTCACTGAAAGCGCGAGAGCGTGACATAGGGGTTGCCAAATATCAAACTTCGACGAGAATCGACGAGCCATGGTATGATCAGGAATTTTGGAAACATGTGGAAATATGAATGAACCCTACTGTATATATGACTGTAGCAGACAGATATGATATGTTGCTGGTGATAGTATATATACGAGTATTCAAACAGTTTCTACTGCAATCAACACGTGTTGATATCTTAGTACGTGCATGTCTCGAACATATTAATAATGAAAAATAAAAAAGAATGTATGCGTTGCTGGCGATAAGCACAGTGCTCAGTAGACAGCAGTGCTCATGATGTGTTGGCACAGTATTTGTAGTAGACTACTGGTATGTCTATTAAAAAAAAAACGATACATTTATACCTGATATACGCAAACACATAATGCTGGTGCTATGCAGCCAGCCATAATGATGAACAATAGTAAAAGTTAACAATGATGTCTTGACAAACCTCTAAAATAATTAGGAGTGGTATGCCAACAGCTGCATGGCTTGCGACCTATTATACTGCAGTCAGTAGCAATACCGATATCTTGGCATGCCTACCAGATATACTTGTTACACACCTATCTATAGAGCATGGTGATAGACATACACAGCAGTGTGTAACAGTAGTAGTTGTTCATAGTTGAATGTATATCACCAGCCATATACCTATTTGACATGTACGAACAGATAACTGGTAACTGGCACACCAGAGTGCAATGTTGCGAAGGAGGAATAGCAAGAAATGTCAAAAGAAACAATGAGCATCGACCAAAATGTATCACACCGGCCATACATCTGCTAATGTATTTACAATCCTCCTGTATACTCTATACTTCGTATATAGGGGATCGATCGACCTATGCATATGTGTCGCACGTGACATGTATGTGTCTCTTCTTTGTGTGTTTGTACTCAATTCATCGGTCGTGGAACTGGCTGTCATCCTGGTGTAGTTAGTAGTGGCCCCTCTATAGTGCCGGCTGCCCTTTATAGTGCCGGCTGCCCGCTGTAGCGCCGGTGAAATCGCTTGGCACATACCGGTAACTGGTAAGGGATTAACCAGTGTGGCAGTGTGCTAAGTATTGCCGGTTGCCGCCATAGCACCGGCATTGTTGCCCGGCGCATACCGGCCCTATATAGAGAGGGAGCATTACTGTACCCGCTCCTGAGTTTCGTATTGTCGTTCCCCCATCTACCGGCAGACTCCTTGTGCCTTCGTTTTTGTTTTTTTTTCCCCAATCTACCGGCAGACTCCTTGGGTTGTACCTTTCGTGACCAAGGGGCTAGATTCTAGCAACGAGTTAAACCCTTTCGGGAGCCATGCCTTACTGCTGTAGCTACCAAACAAAAACTACGTGTGCAAAGTTATCAAGCTACTCTTAATAAATAGTACGGGGGAGCACAGTATCCAGAACAAAATATCGTTCATAAGCGGGGAATATGTGCTTGTTGGGTTCATCGTGTGTTCTCATTACTACCTGGTACCAGGCATGTATTACTATGGACGCCCGGAAGAGGAAGAACGTGCAGCAGTACAAGTGTCATCACCATGCTGCGCGCGTCCCGTACATATATCTCCCTAGGTTCACTATGTTGCACTTCGGACACACACCCTGCCCACCATCAAGCGCTGCTGCGTGTGGGCGATGCTGGAATGGTCACTTTTTTTCCTCAACACTTTTAACCTTCAAGGCGTGGTTTTGAAGTCCCAAAAGGGGGTTAGTGCGGGATAAATACAACAACCACAACAACAACAACGACAAAAACAATACTTCTCGAGGAAAATGGGGAAATCGGAACACGAGCGGCCCACGTACCACGGAGCTTGCTATGCTGAGTATCGGCCAACCACAGCTGAGTAGCGACCAATCAAAGCTGAGGACCGACCATTCGAAAGTGAGAATGGACCTATCTAAGCTGATTATCGGCCAATCAAAGCTGAGTGTTGACCAATCAAAGCTGAGTACAGGCTGGTCCAAGCAAAACGCCCTCAACTGTGTCCGCCGTGAATGCCGCATGCAATCGTTACTCGAATATCACATACCATGGCATTTTATATCATACGGACCGCCATGAACAGTAAACGAGGGTGACATACGTACATGGTCAGTTTTTTTGTGAAAGACCTACGACTGACGCTACCGACGAAATTGTATCCCCAACAACCACAGGCCTTCAAAACATCAGTAATGGTCAGGCAGAATACTGATCAGACGCTTCCGTAGGAAGAAACCTTTCATTTTGTCGTGTTTCGTTTCTGAGCGAGTCCGCTCCAGGTACCCCAAGACATGCCTATATAAGGTTTCGCGCAAATATTCGAACGATTGACTGAATTCCAATGACGTACGTCATGCAATGTGGGGGACACAAAGTGCTGCGCCCACGTAGTCCTTTTGGCCTCACTTAGATGGAGCCACGGACGGGTCACAAAATAACAGCCTGTGCAACCCAGGTGGTCCTTATGACCTCACTTCGATAAACCCGCGGACAAACCCCCAAGGGCCTGACAAGAACGGCCAGTGCAAGCACATGTGCACTCACTCCCGGGTGGCTACCATGACCCCACGCACAACACGGAAAGGGTCACCGAATAAAGCCAGCGCAAGGTTTAGAGACACACACCCGAGTGGATCTTACTATATCTCAATTCGACCGGCCCAAGGATACATCGAAAGGGCCAGAGGACTAACAGCCAGCGCAAGCACGTGAAGACATACAGCCTGCTTGGTGGCCCCTATGACAGTGTTTCGGTAGATCCCTAGAATAGACCTAAAGGATCGCCAAATAATTAGACAGCAGTACAAGCAGGTATAGGCACACAGCCAAGTTGTCCGTATGGCCTCACTCCGATAGACCCGCCGACAGATCCAAAGGGCCACAGGACAACAGCCGGCACAAGCACGTGTAGACACACAGCGAGGTGACCCTCATAACCTCACTTCCATAGACCCCGAGTAAGCATCTAAAAGCTCACAAAAGCAAAAGCTAGTTCAAGCACGCCGTAGACGCCGACCCGGGTGGCTTTATAACACCACCTCGACGGACTCTCCTCGCGGAAGCATCTACAGAGTAACAGGATTACAGCCGGCGCTAGCACGTGTAGACACACGCCACACGCCCCGGTAGTCTTCACGAACTCAATTCAACAGACTTGAGAAACGTTAAAATCGTCACAGAATAATAGGGAGCCCACGCACGAGCGGACACACAGTCGCGTGGCCCTTATGACCCCCGCCAGACTCGACAAACATCAAAAGGATCACGAAACAAAAAATAGCCAGAGCAAGCACGTGTAGTAGACACTCCGCCGGGTGGTACTTATAACCTCGCTTCGCTAGATCGCCAGGAAACCTCGAAAGGTCAACGAGCAAATAATAAATATGACAGTGCAACTTTCCGCGTGAAAACACAGCGGGGTGGGCTCTTACGACCTCAAGTCGATAGACCTGAGGACACAGCGAAAGGGTAACTAAAAACTAAACAGCTCAAGCACGTGAACACTCACACCAGGGTGGCCCTTATGGCATCGCCTTGATAGACACCAAGGAGATATCGAAAGGGTCACAAGATTACAGCAACCAACAAGCACGGGAACACACGCTCAAACGGCTGTTACTACCTCACTTCGATAGCCCCCAAGGAGGCACGTAAACGGTCGCAGAATCATAGCCAGCTCGCAAGGTGTAGACACAAACAGCTGGATAGCCCTTATGCCCTCACTTCGATAGAGCGCACGACAAATCGAAAATGGGAGAGAAGGACAGCGAGCTCAAGCACTTGTAGACAATTACCCGTGTGGCCCTTGTTACTTAAAGTCGACATCCTTGAGGACAAATGGAACGAGTCACACAGTAATAGCGGCGCCAGTGCGTGTAGAAGCGCACCCGGGAGGCCGATATTTCCTCACTGCGATAGACCTGAAGACACGTCAAGAGCGTCACAGAATAATAACTGCAGACACACTGCTGGGTGGCCATTATGACATCACCGTGATAGACTCCAAGAAAGCATCTAAAGCGTCGTCAAACCATTCGACTGTAAGCACGTGCAGAGACACAGCCAGGTGGTCCTTATAATCTCATTTCGGTAGGCCCCAAGGAACCATCTGAAGGCTCACTAAATATCAGGCAGTGCAAGCACGTGCAGGCACACATCCGGGTGGTCCTTATTAAGTCACCTCGATAGACCCCGAGGGGACCTCTAAAAGGACTATTAATACCAAACAATTAGACAGTCCAATCACGTATAGAAACACCGCCAAGTGGTCCTTAACTACTTGATAGCCCAAGTGAAGCATCGGAAGGCTCACAAACTAGTAGCCAGTGCTGCACGCAGAGACACGGCACTCGGGTGGCCCTCAAAACATCATATCGACAGCCCCCAAGGGCACATCTAAAGAATCACAAAAAAATAGACAGTGCAAGCACGTCTAATAATAGAAATACAGCCAAGTGGTCCTTTTGGCGCAACTACTTTTTATCCCAAGGAACCATAAAAATTCTCACTAAATAATAGCCAGTGCAAGCACGTGGGGACACGGCCCCCGAGTGGTCCTTATGACGTCACCTCGACAGACCCCAAGGGCCCATCTAAAAGACCACCAAATGATTCGACAGTGCAAGCACGTCTAGACACATCCCAAGTGGTTATTACGACTTCACTTCGATATACCCCCAATGAACTATTTAAAGACTCACAAAAATACAAGTATGCGCAAGCACATGCAGGCACACACTCGGGTGGCCCTTATGATGTCACTTCGATAAACTTCGAGGAAGCATCGAAACCATCACAGAATAACCGTGCGGAAAGGTGTGCTTATGACATCACCTCGATAGATAGTCCCCAAGGAACCGTTAACCATCTACAGACTCACCAAATGTCAACAGTGGTGCAAGTACGTGTAGGCATACACCAGGGTCGTCCTTATGACCTTACTTCGATGCACTCGAGGACACATCGCAAGGGTCACAGAAAAGTAATCAGCGCATGCCTGGCGGTTGGCGGCTATGGCATCAACTCGACTAACCCCGTGGAAACATCGAAACCACCAGAGCACAATATCCAGCGCAAGCGCGTGTAGACACACAGGCGGGCGACGCTTGTGACTTCAGCTCGATAGACCCCAAGGAAGCATCTATAAGGTTGGAGAAACATCAGCCCCCTGCATGCACGTGCAGACACACAGCCGGGTGTAGTCCATGTGACCTCAATTCGATAGGACACAACAAGGCCACCTGAAGGTTCACAGAAGGACATCCTGCGCAAGCACGTGTAGACAGGCGCTCTGCGGCCACCACGCACCGCCCCTACTTGGTTGAGTGGTTGATGAATTGATTGATGAGTTTGTCGCAAGACATCTGAAATATAGACAAACAGCACGGACTGGTTACGCGAAGGTAATCTGCTCACAGCACTGAAAAGGGGTACTGCACATATTTCCAGTTCGTATGCTGGTCAATTCCCAGCAGCACGAGTGTGCTGGTCAAGCCCCAGTATACACTTCGGCTCATAACACCCACAGCAGCATCCCCGCTTCCCTCATACCAGGTACTGGGTGCCACTATGTCCGGGATGTAAGGCCCGTTCGGTTATTCATAATAGTATCCAAATGTTCCTTATATTTCCGAACAGAGTGGTATACCGCAGTGTCTACAACGTCAAAAGAGCCGAGAAACACGCACCTATCACCTCACACGGGCCAGCACGGGCGTGTTGGAAAAACTAGGGCTGTGATTTGGCTACCTCGCGGCTAGTTAATAGTTGGGTGTCGAAGCCAACCAACTAACCGACTTTAGCGTAGTCGACTAAAGTCAGGCGAGCGGAGCAAGCCACACCCCCGCCTCTCCCTCCGGCCGAAGGGGCCCCGCGCGAGGTACCCCCGGAAGTAAAAATCAAGCAATTTTCCTAATTTTATACAAGTATGATAAAACCTAACAAGCCCTGCGAAAAACATAGAAACCTCGAAAAGTCGGGCAGTTGGCACACCTGTTGCAACGTACTGCAACACCTAGCCAATTATTACCTAATCGGCGATCTATTAGCCAGCCAATCGGCAGCCCGACATAGTGCCAATCTTTCTGAGACTCAGGCGCAACGACCAGAAGCTCTACATATCATAGCGCGGTCTCACCAACCGTCTAGGTCGAACATGACGGCACTCTTGTCTCTTGACGGACAGCCGTCAAGGAATTCACCACTCTACAACTAGCATATTACGTCAAAAAATGCCTTGACGGGTCAAACCAGTCCGTCAACCAACGTACTTGACGGGTCTACCGGAATAATTCGTCTAGGGTACTTATCGATCTGCAGTACGAGAATGAACCAAACACGTCAGGAGACGGCATTTTAGACCTGTGACGGGCGGCCGTCTAGACTTGACATACTGGTTTTAGCATGACCAAAGGCGGTCTAGGCTTAACGTACTGGCTTTAGTGTGGCAGACAGCGGTCCAGGCGAAATATACTAGATCTGGTGGTTGACCTCCTGAAGGTGTGACTGCTGACACTCAAAACTGCCGTCTCGTGATGCATTGGGTGCTAACCACACGCCGGACAGTTCACGATCTATGTGCAATAGATCATCTAAAATCCTAACCTCCCGTTATAATATGTTTGTGCAGGATATGTACAGTGCATATTCAACCGTGAAAACTCGTCCTAGATTATGCAGGTTATGAGGCTCCCATCCGACAACATGAGCTAGATCATACAGATCATACAGATCATACAGATCAGGAAGGTATCTTCCCTGAAAGATGTAGATCATCAAGTGGGAACCACAACTCTACTGTCAAGTTTCGGTGCTGGAGGAACCCTCCCCTAACCCAGCAGCGCCGAGGCTGTGATCGCCATTTTGTTGTTGTCCGTTATCGCCCTGAATTCCCAAAAAGTAGGGGCTGGCTGTGAGTGGCCTGGGTGAAAGTCGCCGACTATTCCGGGGGGGCATAGTAAATAGGACCTCCGGTACACAAAAAAAACTATATATTCAACAATTTTTACCAACAATATTTGGTCCTATTTACTATGGTCCCCCATAAGAGATATTAGTTTGCTCCATCGTTTCCCTCTTTTCGCAAAAATAGTTAATCCACACTATTACGGAGGGCCATAGTAAATACTAGTAAGCACGACCAAATATTGGTGATAAAATTAGGAAAATATATACCAGGTAGGTTTCTTTGTGTACCGTAGGCCCCCAATATTATACTCTGGCCCGCCGTCATAGGCCAAGTTCATCAACTACTTAATGTAATCCACCACCACCCCTACGTCCTATTATTGTCCTATTATTGGTGTTGCGGTTAGCGGCGTGGGATAATTCGAGGAGTTCTAAGTCTTTGCATGTGACCGGCGTGCTCGTGGCTCGGATTGTGGTGTAGATCGATGAATTCTAAAGTCGGCTATGACGGGGGACCATAGTAAATAGGACCTACTGTTTCAACAAAAACCTGTATATTTCCCTATTTTTAAAACAAAAATTGGTCCCTATTTGCTATGGCCCCCCGTAATAGTTGGATTGCTTCACCAGCCAACTAAGATTAACCAGTCGTGAAGTCTAGCCAACTCGCAGTTCTAGCAATCGTGATTCGCTCTCGTTCGTTTTCGCCCTGAAGCCCAGAAAGGACGGCCGCGAGCTACTCGGGTTATAGCTGACGGTGAGCTGCCGACCAGTTATTTATTGCGTGCGGTAATTCGCGGGCTCCTGCGTCTCTTCGTATCTGGCTGGCGCGTTTGTGGCTCTGATTTTAATGGCGCGATTTTTTTTTGTTGATATGACCAAAAATTCGTATAGTTGGCACACGTCGCTACCCGACTAATATCTAACCCTGAAGTCCACACAACTCACTGGCCTACGATACGAGTATTCAAAAGGGGTACGAACTATTTTAAATGCAAGTACTGGAGCTGGGCATTGTCATAAAATAAAAAAATAATAAGTCGTCCGTAGATACTCGTACGTAAGGATTCTTTGGGGTTGCGAGACTTTCATTCCAAACTTTCAAGCACATACTAGATGATACCAGGTCACTGGTACCTGGTATTGTACAGATTGTACACACATACCATAGACTACCAGGTATGTGTTCAAACTTTCAAAACTATTAAAACCCCGAATTCCAAGCTTTTAAGAAGATTCTGTTTTCATTTTCAAATTCGACGTTGTTGTCTCGGAACGCCAAGAATATGGGCAAGCTCTTCTCGGAATGGGACCGACTACTACTCTCGAAGTTAAGGATTTATCCCGCTTCTCGAGGTTTGCAGTTGCAAGATTTCCGACTTTGGTATTCGTACGTACATGAACAATAGCCCATTTTGAAAGTGTCTTACCACCAGAAAAAAAGGGGTTTAATAAAAAAACAGAGCGCTTTCTGGTCCAACCATTTTTTTCGAGCAAGAAAAAAAAAGGGGTTCGTATGATACGTATAAAATTGATACCGATAGTCGGAATATTGCAACTGCGACCCTTTAGGAGCCTTTTTGAAAACGATTATGGTCAGAAAGAAAAATTCGGCTCCTTGGTACCTGGTACGCTGTTTGAACAACTTTTAGTTTTTCGTTCTGGCAAGAACAATAGAAAAACGAACCATTAGTGTTAACGCCTTAAGAACTGGTCCCACAAATTTGGGGATAAACAAATTTGAATTAGTAAGGGGCATTTTTTTCAGTTATGAATGGGTTAACAGTGGGAACACTGGCAACCGCTGGCCTCCTTCAAAAGAAACCATTTTGAATTTTTGAAAAATCCTTGACAGCAAAAAACAAATACGATCAAAACAGAGCGTTCAGTTCATCAACCTTGACTTTCCGTTTTCGGGCAAGAAAATAGAAAAATGGGCTACGATTAAATAGACGAAATCGTTAACCTGCGACACCTCGAGCAGTATGACACTGCCCTCGGTACCTCTCCGACAGTTCGTAGTCGAACTCATCCCGAAAATGCTTTGACCCCGATACTAACACCTGGGGGGGGTCACCGAACTCCCATTCTGTCCCGAAATATAAGGAACATTTGCGTGTAAATGTGAATACCAACCGGCCCTGATATTTTCGCCCAGATCGGTATTATCCTTCATGAGGCCATTCACTCCGTGGTACGCGCGACCGAGGTATCACGCGCAGCTTGCACAGACGAGAGTTTCGACGAAAGTATCGATATCACAGCAGCAGCTGCTGACGTTTTCGTAACTTTTATCAATTAAACAGAACAAAGAGTTCACACGATTTCCTGACGTTTCCGGTCAAAACTTAATTTGAACTCAGTACTAAAACCGACCATTATGCGAAATATATTCAGGATCTGATAACTGAGCTTTTGGTCCGCGAAAATACGCGTTTTGCTCGGCTCGGCGGTCAAAACCACCGGTAGGCTCCTCAGGATGCTCCCCGGAATCTTCCGAGAGTTTTCTGGGTTAGTTTTCCATTTCTCCACAATCGTAGTTGGACTGTTTGGCCAAGTTGCCAACTTTGAGGGCATGACAAAAACAGGAATAATCCATCATTTATGGCCCCAGTTCCGACAGACAATCATAAATAAGACCTTACGGAGATGCCTTATTTGTTGCGCTTAAAATCAAATTGGGGCCCTAGAAAAACGGAGAAGTGCTTTAGAAAGCCCTTAGAATGCTACAGGGTGGACCTTGAGGAGTGTATCGGTGTTTTTGGGTTTCCAGCCGAGTAGTACGCATTTTTTCACCCTAAATACTTTGTTCTGAGGGCCTAAACAAAACCTTCCCATAATAGTTGGTCTAAAGTTGAAGTTTGCTATAAATAGCAAGCTCAGAATGGCAGTCCCGCATATAAAACGGCCTTATATACCGTACTTCGTACACCAGGTATATGGACCACAGGTACCACTCTGTTTGTAAACGTAAGGACGTTTTTGTATTCATATGAATACCCCAAACGATCCCTATATAGTCGGACAGAGTGGTATACGTTTATGTACCTTTCAGGATAACTACAAAATAAGCGCGATAGACACATATCATTTCTGTAATATGGTATATACGCAGCAGCTGTATGCGAAATGGAGTGAAGTACAACACCAAGTGAAAAGAGGCGTGCTACGATAGGGGGCGGCACTTTTCGGCCAAAACACTCACGACCGACGGAGATTGTCAGCTGATGCACTAACCACCCAATGTGGCATACCTCATCGTTGTGGGATCGATCATCGGGTTGTATCAGTTGAAGCTTCTACCTATCAAAGTCAGTGTTCGGACGAGGAGAGCTTTTGAAGCTTCTATCAAAGTCGGCGTTTTGGACGAGGAGAGTTTGGGCGAGAGGCAAATGGAGTTCCCTGAACGAGAAGGCTTGTGAATAAAACGATGCTACCCCCCCCCACCGCAGCACACGTCGAAAGCACAAAAACAATCCCCTAACCGGCAGACAACGTCGCTTTTTTGTTCCGACGATGTACGTACGTAATCGTAACCCTTACGAGTACCCAAGAATTCGTCATTATTATATTTTATTTGAGTCCCTGATGCCCAAGACATTTTAAAGAGAGAGGGGTGAGTTGTTTGTTCCCGATATCGGAAGGGGTTCGTAGACAAATCCCTCCATACCACCATCCCTATTTACCCCACCTACCACTCTGTTCCGAAATATAAGCAATATTTGAAATGAAATATTTGTATACAAACAGCGCTTATATTTAGGGACAGAGTAGTACGCCCGATGCCGGGTATCGGAGGTCGATACACCGATAGCCGGTTCCGGAGCGCGATACTATCGACGGGAATACGATACCCGTTATCCCTTCAAAACCACAATCCGTAAAACTAAGACGAAAAAATCTTAAACTATTCGAGAAAAAAACTCGAAACAAAATTCAATTTTCGCGTTCACAACAATTTGCTCAAGAAAAAAAAACTAAATCCGATACCTGCTATCGGAGAGGGGGGATTCCCCATGCACTTAAACAGCATACTCGGTATCGGAGCTCATACCATCGACGGAAACCCGATACCCAGGATCAGAGATGGGGAGTCCCCCCTTCCCCTAAATCCGATTCCCAGTTTCGGAGCTTGATTGATACCACCGGCAGAAGTCCCATATGCGCGGTTTCGGGAAGGGTCCACCTGAATCCGATACACAGCATCGGAGCTCGATACAACTGATGAAAATATTTCCAGTACACGGTAACGGGTATAAACAATTCCGATTCCCGGTACCGGATATAGGTTGACAGGGAATCCCCCCCCCTTCCGATACCGGGTACCGTATTTCTGGCATAGTTCGCGTGCCCGAGGAAGTAGGTACCCCCTCCCCACCGCTGGTTGCAGAAGCAGTGGCGCGTGGTTACATTTTCTCGGGCACGCGACCCACGTCAGAGCATCATTCCCGGCACAAAGGCAGGACCCCAGGGAGGGCATACCGCTTATCCACCACGACCACCCCCCCCAGCGACGGGGGGGAGGGGGTGTAACTCATGTCATGCATGGCCGTAGTCTGGGAAGGGGGGCGCGGTTTCAGGCAGGTATCGGAGGCCGATACCACCGACAGTAATTAGACACCCGGCATCGCTGAGGGGTCCCTTTCCGTTTAAATCCGATACCCGATATCGGGGCTCGATACTACCGTCGGAAACAAGCCACCAGGAGGTATCGGACCTTGATATGACCGCTGAGAACCCGATACCCGACCTCGATACTGCCGTTGAGAAACCGATACCCGGTGTCGGGGAGGAGGGGTTCGCCATGCACCTACATCCGATATCGAGTTTTATAGCACGATACTACCCGACGCAAATACGACACCCGGCATTGGGGAGGAGGGGAGGGCTCCCCATTCCCCTAAATCCGATTCCTGGTATCGGAGCTCGATATATACCATCGACGGAAATACGATACCCGGTGTCGGGGAGGGTCGACCTAAATCCGATACTCAATATCGGAGCTCGATACAACCGATGAAAATACGTCCGATACCCGATATCGAGGATAACAATACTTCCGATACCCGATATCGCATAACATTACTTCCGATACTCGGTATCGGATATATATACACTTTCGATATTTGGTATCGGATATAGGTGGACAGGGAACCCCACCCTTCCGATTACGGATACCGTATTTCTAGCCCTGGGCGCGTGCCTGAGGAAGTGTAACCCCCCCCGCTCCCCACCGCTGGGTGCAGAAGAGACGCGTCTTCCCCCCCCCCGCCTCGCACCGGCTGGACCGTCCCAGCCGTGATGTTCCCCCCCCTCCACGGTGCTCCGTCTCGAAAGGGATGCGTGGTCAATGGTCAAATGACTAAGGCAAGCAACAAATGAGTACGCCCCCCCCTCCACCGCTGAGATCGTTCCAGTCGTGACGGCCCCCCGACAGGTCCATTAGACCCTGCCCATGAGACCCTGACCCTTTCCCATTGAAACCCCATCCAATGGGATATTACGTACGGCCCTTTTACGGCTGTACCCTCGCTTAGGGGACAAAGTCACTTAAAGTTAGAGTATAATCGTTTCGGCAGTAGGAAAAGGGCTAGAAAGGTTAACAAAAAAGGATTCTGCTTTTTGATATCGTCAAAAATCTCATACTTCCAAGTATATAGGGGAGGCGTTGTCCATCACCGGGTAGGTCCCCCCCAAAAAACAAAGGGTGCCCCTGTCAATGTATTTTATGCAGCAAAGCAGTCAGTGTTGAAAAAAGTTTTGTTTTTTGCGATTGCAGCGGAATATATCGTCAAAACGCATTTTTGTTTTTGGCGGTTATCGATTTGTTCTTCACGCTTTTATTTTCCTGTTTTGTATGTTCCCTACTCTTCCAAAGCTTTCAGGCAATTCCTCCCACGTTTTTCTTTGACCAAAACAAAACAAAAGAAGAAATTTATGGAGAAAATGTTTCGGTAAAATCGGTTTCACAAAACGTCGACATATGGCCACATTTACACGTCTTGAGCTGTTCTTGCCAACGCGCACACACAAAAACCGAGCGACAGTACTTCACAATTCCTGGCTCTGCTCGTGAACGGACGCATCAACCTCCGCACCACAACAAATCGACGTCTCTGCCCAACACACACATGCCATTGTTGTTGCGTTTTGTTTCTCATGGCATACTCTGGCCGGTGCTGCCTTCGAAATCGGGCGCATCTATTTCAGACGCGTTGCGCCGCCGCGACCTAGGAACGGTTGATTCCATGTTTCTCGCGTCCCGGCCTCGAGATCAGATCGTAGCTTTTTATCCGAGTCGCCTCGCCATTCCATTGATTGCTGTGGCCACGCACGGGGGTGACCAGATTGTATCCACTGCCGCCCCTCGTCCACAGGCTCGCCGTTACGTTGGAACACCCCCCCCCACCCCTCGCCTCTGGCGTGGCCGTCGGAGCGGTTCGTGCCCTCTACGCTTTCCTGGTATCCGACGCTGATCCCCCCGTTCCCCCGTGTGTGGGGTCGTAGCAGTGATGAACAAACCGCATCCTCTTCCCTCGTAGGGCCCTGCCTTTGTGCCGGGAGTGATGCTCTGGCGTTGGGCGCGTGCCCGGGGAAGCGTAACCCCCCGCCTCACAGGCGGTTCTTAGCAGGGTGTAGCAGCTCACCCTTCATGCGACTCGCCCGACACCTCACGGCGCTTCGCGCTTGGTGCTAGCAATGTTTATGCCTGGTCGGTGGAAACCCGCCGCGCTCCGTCCTAGCATTGTAGGGGGGCGAGCGTCTATCGTCGTACGACTACGGCCATGAATGGCATGCGGCTAATAAGTTCACTCCCCCCCAAACGGCGGGTGCAGACGAGTCGCGCCTCGCCCGACTCCCTACACCAAGTGGGGGTGTCCAAGCCAGTTCATTAGATCCTGTTCGCAAGACCCTGACCCTCTCCCATTGAAACCCCCCTGGATGAAAAAAAATGGGCCACATTCAGTGCGGGAGGGTCGGGGTCCTGTGGACAGGGTCTAATGAGCCAGCCGGTGGGACCCCACGGCTGGGACGCTCCCAGTGGCTCATTAGCCGCATGTCATGCATGGCCGTAGTCGTATGACCATAGACCCTCGCATCCCTTCAACGCCGGGGCGGAGCATGTCGGGGGTTTCACCGACCAGGCACAAAACATTGCTACCACCAAGCGCGGAAGCGCCGTGAGGTGTTCGGCGAGTCGCATGAAGGGTGAGCTGCATCCTACTAAGAACCGCTTGTGAGGCGGACATGCATATAGATGACCAGCTTCAATGAGTTAATTTCATTTCTGGTGCGGCGGGGCAAGACGTAACTTTTCTGCACCCAGCGGTGGGGGGTTACACTCTTTCCCGGGCACGCGCCCAACGCCAAAACATCATTCCCGGCACATGAGCACGTCCCCAGGGAGGGCATGCGGCTTATCCACCACGGCCATGACCCCAACGACGGCGGAAAGGGGGGTGGTTTCGGCCACCAGAAAAGCGCCGGGGACATGAATCGCCGCAACAGCCACGCTAGAGGCGAAGCGGAGCTGTTCCGACGCAGCCACGGCGAGAGCTTGTGAACAAGGAGCGGCGGTGGATGGAATATGGTCGCTTCCCCCTGCGGCCGCAGCAACCAACGGCGAGGCGACCAGGAGCAAAAATCTGACGATCTGATCGCGAGGCCGGGACGCTCGTATCTAAGTATGGAATCAACCGTTCTCGGCAGCGGCGACGCAAGGCGTCTAAAACGGTGCGCCCCGACCGATAGTGAAGGAAGGCAGTACTGCCAAAGTAGCTCATGAGAAAGAACAAAAAATGCAACCACAACTGCCTGTGTGCGTTGGCAGGGACACCGATTGGTTGTATTCGGACGTTCGCATGTACAATTCACAGGGAGGGTCAGAAATGAGTATAGTCCCCTCTAAAGCCCCGGTGCCCGACATACCGGCTGTGAAATCGCTTGGCGCGGATTAGCTCAACCACCGTGGCAGTGTGTGGAATAGTGCCGGTGCCCGCTATAATGCCGGTGTGTTGGCCTGGGACACCGCCCTCATACAGGGACCACTGCGGTACAGCGGTACTGCTGTCATTCGGCGTTGGCGCGTGTGCTTTGACAAGGACAGCCATGACGTATTATACGTATGATATATACAACATCGTTATATAGAACTGCAGCAGCAGTAACTATAAATTCGTTCGGGCTGGTCGCTGTTACTTGCCCGGTCGCTTGCTTTGTAAGGGCAGCTTCGTACTCCTTTTTTTCATAGCTTTCAAGAGAAAGTTCCGTGTTGTTCGTTCTTGCCTGGTGGCTACGTACGAAGTAGCTGTAGCTGGTATATACAAGGAACGAAAGCCTGCTGAGTTCTTCCTTTTCAGCTTGGGACGCCCCCCGGGATTTGAAGTCGACCATAATCCCGAAGGGGAACAACCTTGACCTCGTATATTCATATGCACATATGATATGTATATGAACATATAAATATGGCAATATGTGGACGTTTCTTTGTGAACCGATGTTATCGACAAGATTTCTCCCTTACGTTTCCTCTTTGTTTTATAGTCAACTAAAACTTGGGGGAAAACAAAAGTTGGAAACAATAAAACAACATGGGTACAAAAACCTGAAAACAACAACAGCGCGAAAAACAAATAAAAAACCGCGAATAAAAAAAGAAAAGAAGAAAAATGCATTTTGATACCGTTGTGATCGCAAAAAAAAAAAAAAACGATATATGACACTGACTGCTCTTCTGCATAAAACATGTGGACAGGGGGCGCCCGTTCTTTTGGTTCGCGGAATCTACACGGTGGTGGAAGGCGCCTCTCGCCCTGCAGGTGAATTAAGTAAAAACAACAGCTGTGAGATCGAGGATAATGTCGAAACTCTCCTTTTGCAAGCTGTGTGTGTCATATTATACTTCGATCGCGCATACCGGTGTGTACTTACTACGTACGAGTTTTATACGGCCTCATGTAGGATAATCATCTCGTATAATATGCATCTACGAAGTACATATTAAAGAAAAACAAACAAACGAACAATCAATCAAAAAGCTGTCAGGTCGAAAAATTCCTCGCAACCAGTATATTGAAAAAAAAAAAAAAAAAAAAAACGACAGCTGTGAGATCGAGGATTTCGTCGAAACTCTTCTTTGCAAGCTGCGTGGGATACTATTAATAGTGATACTTCCATCGTGCGAACTACGGGGTTTGAGGGGAACACAATCTGACAGCTGTGGAACTCAAGCGAGGTCACATATGATATATACGGTGTACTCCATAGCACGTTTTATCACGAGTGTTGCTATATGCATACATATATACAAGATTTTAGATGTAATATTATGTATCAAAAACAAACAAGTACGTTCGTAAACATAAAATCCGCAGTACGCCCGATAAAAATACTACCCCATTCAAGATACAAAATGGCGACAGGTGGCTTATTATGCTATTAAAAGTAGACCCACCCTGTCACGTCAACTCGTCGGAGCACTATAGTATACCTGGTATATGTTTATTCCAGACTAGTTTATTTTGTTTTATTATATGTTTTTAATTATTATTTTTTCCCCACAAATAGACACACGCTTCCTGAATTATATAGCCTCAGATTGTGTCCCCCTCATACGGGATGTACATCCTGCATGAGGACATATAAAACCCGTAAGTACGCGCGATCGAAGTATTACACTCAGCTTCGTATATAATAGCAAAGATGAGTTTCGACGAAATCCTCGATCTTACAGCTGTTTTTTTTTTTTTTTTTTTTTTCTCCATCCCATTTATTATCTTCGCACTTCCGTATTTCTCCCTCCCTAGTCGTAACTCAGATCCGGGGTCACGAAGTAGGCTCCTCTCCCTCCTCCCCCACTACGGTTCTTGCCTTGGTTTTTATCGCGCAGAGGGTTCAGCCTTCCCAACGCTCGTCGATTTTCATCGAATTTTGCCAACTCACGCTCTCGCGCTTTCCGCTAGTCGAGATCTTTTTGCAAGAAAAAGTCGCCTACAGAGCATCACTCGGCGGGGCTCGAACTCGCATTCTGACGCTACAGGCTTCGTGGTTACCTGCTAGCCCACCGGGGCGACCGGTGAAACAATACATTTACATGTTTTTTTCCCCGTTTTTTACGGCACTACCTTGGCACTACTGCTTGTAAAAGACAGGGTCCTTCTTTGTCAACCTTGCGAAACGTTAACCCTTTTCTTAAAGACAAAAAAACGGATTCGGACTCTGACTAAAGTTGAGGGAAGCGTCCCTTAATACGGAGCGTTGAAAGGGTGATAAGGGACCCACATGCGTATGATACGTGGTGCCTCTCCGACAGGATCAATTTCTGTTGGAGATAAAATGTCGGTTACGGTTCTATTATACAATGTTTTTATACGAGTATGTACGGAGTCCGTTCTGTGATCTAAAATTTAGAATAGATACGTCAGCTTGTACTGTGTTATTACTTGTATACAGTATGATACTATACATAGCATTGAAGTAATTGACCAGGATATACCTTATACTGGCTGTACTACAGTTGGATACTGTATACAGTACATATATGCCGGTACCTGGTATCAAGGTTTTGATGAAGATTACTGCTGCTACGTCGTTATCTAAGTAACTATTCGTATACTGTACGAGTACAGAGTGAGTGCCTCTCACTGGTGTATGTGTTCTTCACATTAAACCTTCCTTTCTACCCGTCAACATCCAGCACACCCAGTGTCCGTGCCGATTCTTCATCCTAAAAAGGTACCAGTTGTGTGGTCACAAAACTACGACACAGAGATACTACGCTCAGTGCAGTAAGCAGAGCAGACAATGCAATGCCATATACGACAGGCAAGACCTAACCTGCTAGCAATCCAGGTGCATGCAAGAGAAAAAAAGAAAAAAAGCGAAAAGGAAAAAAGAATAAAAAGTAAACATACTGAAGCAAATCAACAATCAAGCAACCAAACAAAAGCATGACAAAATAAAAGAAAAAAAAAAAAAAAAAAATGTCGTGCTTCTCCCAGATGAGATGCGACATCTATACCTGACATTAGGTACGTATACTTGAGTACTGCTTCATACTTTTTTTTCTTTTTTTTTTCTCATCCCATTTACTATCTTCGCTCTTCTTTTCTCTCTCCTTCCTATACTCGTAATACTTCGAAGTATTACTATTAATATTAATATTAATAGTCCCAACTTAGATCTGGGGTCACAAAGCAGGATCTTCTCCCTCCCCCCCACTACGGCCCGTGCCTTGATTTTTATCGCGCAGAGGGTTCAGCATTCCCAACGCTCGTCGATGTTTCATCGAATTTTGCCAACTCACGCTCTCGCGCTTTCCGCTATTATTCGTAGTCAAGATCTTTTTCGCGAAAAAAAGTCCCTACATATAATATATATATGTAATGTACATATACGAGCATGCACTCGGGAGGGCTCGAACCCGTGACCTCGACTCAAACAGGGACGAGATTCACCTGTCGTTCCACCGCATATACATATGTCATATGGGTGCAGTATTCATATCATACATTCACAAGATATGATACAATACGTATACATCGTGTAGACGTGCAGCCTCCGTAGTAGGGCTGGCGTATCGCGTATGTGCATGCGCGTTCCGGGTACGGCGTATGTACGAATATAGCGTAAAGCGTTAAGACAAAAACAAAATTGTAAGTGATACGAGTAAGTCGTCGCACAGGTGCGTATTGGTTATATACAGTGCTTGCTGAACTGCCCCTCGGAACCGACGGGAAGAAGGGTCGCCTACAAACATTCCACTACCCACAGCCCACAGCCCACAGCACGTGCAACCACAACGACTGACCTGATCGAAACCCGCACATATTGTATGACACTCCATGTATGATGTTCATATCTCACGTATCATAGACCGCATCCCATAGTCCGCATGCCCACATGGCCACATACAAGTATCGAAATAGTATTATTAATACTATTAATAGTATCCACGTATCCACATGGGTAGAAAGAACGGGTTTCATGTGAAGACAACAAGACAACACACAAGACACACGCATAAATCCACATATGCCAATACCGGACCTTTGTTCATATCGTGCTCGCCCGACGACGCACACGTATTATGATATATGAATACGATCCCCACTCGCCAAATCACAACTACGAGTGCCCTATTAATACCAGACGCACTTCACCTACAACCACGTACCCTACTACCACCTGTGCCCGGAAACATGAGGGCCGTTTGTTTGTTTCTACGAGTATTGTATTTTATTTTTCCGTCCCATTTATCGTCTTCGCCCTCTTCTGTTGTCCCTCCCTCCTACCACTCTGTCCCGAAATATAAGAACCATTTTGATTGAATTTTAATGTAAAAATGTGCTTATATTTCGGGACAGAGTGGTAAATATAATAATCGTAACTCAGATCCGGGTTCACAAAGTAGGCTCTTCCATCTCCTCCCCCACTACGTACGGTATATACATGCCTTGCATTTTTATCGCGAGAAGGCTTCGGCCCTTTCTTCCCTCGTCGACTAGCATCGAATTGAGCCAACGTACTCACCACGCTGCTATATACTTGGGCGCTCTCAGCAGTTGATTCAGTTTTATATTTATTTTTTGGAGGTAAACTCAAAAGTACCACTCACGTGGGATTCGAACTCACGAAATCAACTCGTAGTAGCACTCGAGGGTGTAATATGTAACTATCACCAAATACTATTAATATTAATAGACCATCGGGGGCGACCGACTGTGCTTAAATGTGTAATTTCCCCCACCGCCGTCCTTATAGTTGCGGACAGGGTGGTATAAACGTACACACGAACGGCCGCGAGGTATACTATACTATATCGTAGTATACACACGTACGAACAACCCGCGAGATAACACACCCCGGTGATAAATTTCGGAGGCGACTTTCTCCAAACTCAGGGCGAATAACACGCGAGACAGCACACCCCAGTGATCATTTTCAGAGGCGATTTTTTCCAAAACAGGGGGGGAGGGGAGGGGGGGGGGGGGGGCGCAGGGCGCAGCCAGTGAAAGAGGCGGCTTACTTTTTTTGTAAGATCACGCAAGGATCACGTAAAGATATCTCTACTTTTTCCGTATGTTATTTTATTTTATTTCGTTCATTTTATTTTTCGTTTGTCCTCGTTTTCCTCCTTAGTTTATATACTCCACCCCAGAGTTATTGGAACCTGTAACGTGACCACGGACCTGCATTGTCGACTGACTCTGACTCTTCTTTGGAAATGTTTGTCGTTGTTGTCATTGACTCAGATGTGGCGATGGGTCGATGACAACAACGACGAACATAAACATTTCCAAGGGCTGTGGCGATGAGTCAATGTGACAACAACGACAAACATTTCCAAAGAAGAGTCAGTCGGCGTTCTTTTTTTTTTCTCCCCGCCGTGGACAAAATCAGCTTATTAGCCTATTCAGAACTGGAAAAAAAAATGTCCCGCGTTCATTCCAAGTCGTTTTGTCCCCAAATCCCAAATGCGTGTGGCCAGTTGGTTTCATTTGTCGTAGGGCGTGTGTCAAAACTTGAAAAAAAACGGTATCCGTATATATACCAAGGTTTTGGCTACTACGACTCGTATTGGGAAATGAAAAAAAAACAAAAAAAACATCAATTGTGAAATCGACTCCCCCCCCCCCCCGAAACTTGTCTACGAGTATACCAATAGGCACTCTGTAGTTTCGGTATGTATAATGTGTATCCTATATCCTTCATGTTTTTACGCGCGCAGTAAGCTGCGTACTGAACATGTCGCAGTCCGCAGAAGCCGTTGGAAATCGAAAGCCGGCATTCGCGCCGTGTGGCTTATTCTGTGGTGCGCCCATGATTTTGGGGGGAGTACGATTTACGCGCGCATTAAGCCACTACCTCATATATACGTATGATATGTATTTACCCCAGGTACGTAATCCGTACGGTAGAAGCCGTTGGGAGGTTGGTATTTGGAACGGGCATGGGTACCGTGTGCCTCATTATTGTGTGACTTAACCCACGATGTTGGGCAGCCTGTTTGAAGCTACTAAGGCCCACCCATTCTTATCGAGCAACTTTGGAAATTTCCAATATTTTTCTCCAAGAAAAGCAGGAAACATTTCCATAGGTTGGAAATTCTTCAGAGAGCAAAATGTTAAATGTTTGGAAGGCTTCGCATTCCATTCACTACTTGGAAAAAAAAAAAAATGGGAGAAAAATGGAAACACAGAAAATCGCGCGAAAAACATATTGGAAGCTTTGGAAATTAATGGCTCCGATAAGAAAAAAAGTTTGCTTGTAGCTGTTTTTTAGCTCTACACGCGTCATTACCACAGGCCTACGCCTCATAGACCTAGAGTATTTCCGGTATGCGCCAGCCAACAAAACCGGCACTATTGCGGCAACCGGCACTATTCCTGTATATACTATATACCACACTGGTTAATTCCATCTGCGCCAAGCGATTTCACCGGCACTCTATAGGGCAACCGGCACTATAGAGGGCAACCGGCACTATAGAGGGACCACTACTGTAGTAGTCGTGGCAGTAGTAGCAGTAGTAGCGAGGTCAACACCGACCACGGCAACGGCAACAACAAAAAACGATATGAACAACAGTGACGACAGCAACAACCAACGACAACAGAGTCGACGACAACAGCCGATGACAACGACAACAATAACGGTACCAACCAAATCATCAACGACAACAACAATCATAACAACAAAAGAGCAACAACAATGACCATAACAACCACAACGACCACAACAACAACGACCATAACAACAAACACAAGCCCAACGGTGACGACAACACGACGACAACGACAGCAATAACAATAACGACAACAACAACGGCTCTAACAACCACAATATCAATATCAACATCAACAACGACCACAACCATAACAGCAGCAACTATTAATACTACGAGTACAACAACCATAGCCACAACAGCAACAAGAACGGCATCTAAAACAATAAATGCAACAACAACGACAATAACAACAACAGCAATAACAATACAGCAGTACAACAAAATCAACAGCAACAACCATAACCACAACAGGAATAAGAACAACCACCGCCATAACAGCAACGACAACAACAACGACAATGACGACCACCATAATAACCACAACAACCACAACAATAACAGTAACAACAACACATACATATATACTTACGTACGAGTATGATAAGTATATCATCTTTTTCTTATGCTTCGTTGTAAAATTCGTACATAATTCCCACCGCTCTGTTTTGTTTTTCTTTCAAACTCGTACTGAAATGCGCCATCCTACTGGCTTGTTTTACATTCTGACATTTGGGGAGGGTTGCTTTCTTGTTTTTTCGCCTACAGCTACGAGTACATGCTTGGTACAAGTACTATACGGGGGAACATAGAAATCAGAGCCATATAGTCGTGTGATTTGTAAAGATAGAGGGATATGTGGTATTTGGGTCCATCGTGGGTTCTACTTGCTGTTCTTACTACAATAGCCCCCCCGTGTTTATGTACTATTAAATATCACGGGGGGGCATAATAACGCATAGTAATACATAGTATTACATAGTAATACATACCAGGTAAGTAACGCATTGTAACGCATAGTATTACATAGTAATACACAGTAGTACAGAGTAATACACAGTACTATATAGTAATACACAGTAGTAGTAACCCATAGTAATACACAGTATTACATGAAAATAGGGTGTGTAAACACAGCGGGATAAATGGTTTTTGGGCCCATCGTGTGTTCTAATTACTACCAGTATGTACAGCTATATAGCTATATATGTATGGTCCCCCGCAATAGTACTCCTACGGTAGAAATTCGACGCGACTCGACGAGGGAAGAACGGGCTCAAGTCTTCTCGCGAGAATAAAAAATGAGACACGAACCGCAGTGGGGAGGAGAGCCTGCTAGCCTATGTGATCTCGGATCTGGATTATAAACTATTAATCGAAGGGAGAGAGGAAAAGAAGGGCGAATAGAATGAATGGGAAGAAGAGAATAAGAAAAAGAAGAAGAAAAAAAAGGAGGGAGAGATAAAGAAGGGCGAATGAAATGAACGGGAAGAAAAGAAGATAAAAAGAAAAAAAGAAAAAGAAGAAAAAGAAGAGAAAAAAAAAAATGGCATTTACATTGTTATGGTCGCGGATTTACCAACACTAACGAAAATTCCTTTGCGAGGAGGATGCGGTATGTACGTATCCGCTATTACGAGGGAGCATAGTAAATATGACCTATGGTAACCACAAAAACCTATACATTTAACTGTTTTTACTAACAACATTTGGTCCTATTTACTATGCTCCTCGGTAACTAGAAGGAGCTACCGGTTGGGTCATGTGAGTCACATCACGCTATTCAAGCAGTCCAGTCCAACACGTATCTTAGCTAGGGCTGCGCACTGGCGGCACAGTATGAACTGGCAGTAGTAATCTAATGGCAGTAGTACTTTACTGGAAGTAGTAATCTATTGGCATAAGCAATCTACTGGCAGTAGTAATCTACTGATTGACCCGGCCAGTATATTCACCAGTAGCTCTTATCTTGCGTACGTCCAATGAACACGCCATATTATAGAACGGAAACCCCCCCAATGCGTTTGGGGAGAAAAGAGGAGGGAGAAGATAGGACAGAGATGATACTGCTGCAATATACTAATAGTATACTGTTTTATTTGACGGCAGTATAATCGACACTGACTTCTTCAGCCAGTGCCCAGCAGCCCTATTAGTAGTTCCTTCTATACAGTACAGGACACATAACAAGAAACAGCCTAAATAGCTGCGTTGAGATTTAGAGGAAAATAATAAATTCGAGACTACTTATCTTGAAGTTAAGTGTAGAAAGCACCCTCTCTCAAATAAGAAATTCAGCCCGTGGGTTAGCTTTCCTGTTTCTTATCAGATGTCCTGTGCTGTATAGCTTCCACCGAACAAGAGATGGTGGGTGTTTTCGACTCTCGTCACGTCAGCGCCGCCTTTCTTCACTCGATTAGACCGACAGGTACTAGTAGTACTGTACGTAGTTCCTTCTATTTTCGCACCGAACAAATGTGTTCCTTCTACCTACTACGGAACAAATCTGTCCCTTCCACGTTCGAACAGACAAAAGATGCGCGCGGGCTCAACTCCCGTCACAGCAACGCCCTTTCGTCCTTTGGTACAGTCCCTGTGAGCTACAACAGTACACGAGATTTGCCAATATTTTGGGAGTTACCCCCCTTAAGAACTGGTCCCACCTATTAGGGGACAAACTACGTAGAATTAGTCTCGGAATATGTCTTTTCAGTTCTGAAATGGGTTAAGAACTGCAGGCTTGTTTTTTTTTTGTTCTTCATATTTTAGAATCTACAGCTAAACGTTTGTGCTCAGCGAGCAAGACCACTCTAAACCCTATTAGAATAGACTTTCCGAGCCTACGCTCAAACGTTGACATCACAAAAAGCCGCGAGTCTAAGCCGGAATTGGAGATGCTCAACTGCTGTCGCGTACTGCTGTATACGAATACCAAGTTAGCGGGCCCGTGAGCTCGGAGACCTTGGTGGAGTCACTGATCAGCCACGTCACTGACGTGGGAGTAGCGTCACCTACTGTAGAAGTCCAACATCTCCTTCTTGAAACGAACATGCTGCATCTCCTTTTTCTCTCTCTTGTGTGTTTGCTCTGCTCTCTGACACGCTGCCGGCTGCACATGGCAGCGGGAGGGAGGAAAGGATATTCCAGTTGCGTCAAAATATGTTATGTCATATTCACACCATACGTAAATGTTATCCAGGTACAAAAGCTTACCCTACAGCATACTACTCCGTCCAGGAATATGAAGAAGGTTTTTACTTAGTATTAATGAACAAACCGGCCCTTATATTTTGGAATAAAAATGGTGTGTATGTATGTACCGTACGTACGTATATATAACACGCAGCAAGCTAACACACCCCCCTCCGAGGAATGTACAGCCTGGTTCGCTCGACACCAGGGGGAACGGTGTCGCTGCCGGCTGCACAGGCAAGCGGAGGGAGACCGATTAGTGAAGCAGACCAGTAAGGAGACAGCCAGTTGCAAAAAAATATGTTACATACCTTTGGTATCTCATTCACGCCATACGTACACAAGTGCCACCAGGTAACAGGCTTACTGTACGTACAGCAGGTAGGTGGGTATACGTCGTACATATAGTAACTATTACAGGGGGCCTTAGTAAATAGGTCACCTACGGTTCAAATAAAAACCTATGTTTTTTGTCGGTAGCGTAGGTCCTAAGGGCCCGAACTAACGAATATAAAATAAGTTCAATTTGGAAAAAATAAAATTCAAATTCGCTTTTCATTGGTCAACACACGCACCAGCACCAAAGATTATTTGATCCAATAAATAAAATTCAAATTCGCTTTTCATTGGTCAACACACGCACCAGCACCAAAGATTATTTGATCCTAATCTTTGGTGCTGGTGCGTGTGTTGACCAATGAAAAGCGGATTTGATTTTTTTTTTTCCAAATTGAATGTTTTTTTTTCTTCGTTAATACGGGCCCTAAGTACTATGGTCCCCCGTAACGTGATATCGTGGCCTCGTACGTAAGGTGGAAACTAATGAATGTCTTGGAAATGTGTAAATACAGTAATACGGGGGACCATAGTAAGCAGCACCAAGCATTGTTGGTAAAAAATAGGGAAGTGAAATAGGTTTTTGTGTCTACCGTTTACTATGGCCCCCCGTATGAGTATAAACTTACACATTGCCCGAAGGGGAAACTGGCCGATACCATTACTGCCTCAGATCGTGTTCTCATATATACGGGATGTACATTAAGGGCATGAGGGCATATAAACCCTTAAGTACGCGCGATCGGAGTATCACACTCAGCTACGAGCAAATATGAGTTTCGATCAAATCCTCGATCTCACAGCTGTTTTTTTTTTTTTTTTCATAAATATAGTATAGTTATGGGTGTACCTGGTATTGTACAGAGCAAAGTCACCGATAAGCGTTTGCTCAACATAGTACGTACCTTATTTTTATTTTTATTTTATCCTCCGGCTCCGGCGGATGGGTAAAACTAAAGCTTAAGCCCTCCACACTTCCACGTTCCCACTACGTGTCGTGTGTCAATTCACTCACTCCATGCCCTCTCCGAAGTATCAGCCCCTGCTGCTACTACTCCAGAGACTTGAGCGTGTTGACCCGACCTGACCCTCATAAATACCCGTATTGATCCTTTGGGGTTTCAGAGACAGCGACAAAACCTCAGGAGCGACTAGTTGCTTTGCTTTCCCCCCCCCCCAACAATCTCGTGATATGTATAAAGTGCGACCGGCAACAGCAGCAGCAGCAGCAGCAGCAGCAGCAGCAGCAGCAGCACGAAACCAGCGACGTCAGCACCATGCCGCCCCCATGCCGTACAACAACAACCGCTCGCATCGTTTGTTGTTCTTTCTGGGTTTCACCCGTTCACCCCCCCCCTGTAGTGGCCGAGCAGTGGCAGATGTTGCGCTCGTCACCTTTTTCTCTCGTCATTGCCACGCCCACGTGGCGTAAGTTAAGTCTGCCCGTGTTTCAGGCAACATTCCTCAGACGTCCCCGAAAACAAAAAAACGGTGATGATGGTGTTCTGACGAGGAAGGGTTTCGTCAAGAAGCTGTTAGGCGCTCGTCCCCGACGGGCGCGCTAATTTTTGGCTCCGGCTACAACGGAGGCCACCACCCCGACACCGGAACTCTAACCCTCAACCTGAACCCTAACCCTTAGCCCGAGCGAGAGGCATGTATGCTTTTGATTGGTGTGCCACCTGGTTGTTGTGCTCGGAAAGGGTTTGGGCGCACGTAAAGAAGTTCGCCCGAACGGGCAGATCTACGCGAACACTCACCCCCCCCCCAGGAGGAAGTAGAGGCACAGATGTGCCCATGTGGCAAAGCCATAGAGAGTAGAGTTCACATAGTGGGAGAATGTGAAAGGTACAAGGAGGAAACGGATGTGCTAGAGGAGGAGATGAGGAAAATAGACGAGTGTGACATGGAGCAGTTTGGTACACTAAATAGTAGCGAGAAAACGATCGCTATCTTAGGAGATAGATGGTGGCCACAGGCGGCGAAGCAGGAAGGGGATAAGATTAGCAAAAGGTTTCTCTGTAATATATGGAAACAACGTAATGAGCGCCCAAATGTTGGAGGTGTCTCTATTAGGAGTAGGAACGGTGCTCCGTCTCGAAAGGGATGCGTGGTCAATGGTCAAATGACTAAGGCAAGCAACAAATGAGTACGCCCCCCCCCCCCCCCCCCCCCCCTGGTTAACGGAATAGGATTAGCAAAAGGTTTTTTCTTGTAATATATGGAAACAACGTAATGAGCGCCCCAAAGTGTTGGAGGTGTCTCTATTAGGAGTAGGAACGGTGCTCCGTCTCGAAAGGGATGCGTGGTCAATGGTCAAATGACTAAGGCAAGCAACGAATGAGTACCCCCCCCCCACTCAAAGCCCCCAACCGGTAGAAGAACTTTGACTCGGCACGGCTTAACCCCTTTAAGAACTGGCTGGTCCCATGAATTTGGGGACAAAATACTTTGAAATAGTCTGGGATAAGTTTTTTTGAGTTCTGAATGAGTTCACTTAAGGGCCCGTTTTAACGAAGAAGAAAAAAAATCAATTTGGATTTTTTTTTATTCAAATCCGCTTTTCATTGGTCAACACACGCACCAGCACCAAAGATTAGGATCTTGGGGCATAAAAATTGGTGCTGGTGCGTGTGTTGACCAATGAAAAGCGAATTTTTCTTTTTCTTTTTCCAAATTGAATTTATTTTATACTCGTTAATACGGGCCCTAAGGCGCCACCTACCGCAGTTGTTAGCCGGACTACAGCAGTAGTACTCGTACTATTTAGTCGTTTGCCGGGTGTGCCGAATAGCCGACTTACTGGGTTTCCATACTATAAGGCTTGTAGGAAGGATCGTTGAATGCGGGGACACAAGTTTTTTCTTTGTAGGGCAAGGCCCCTCTAGGCCGGAAAAGGGGCTGATTTGGCTCGCTTCACTCATCTGACTTAAGTCGGCGAATCGGCTCGGCTGGCAACCAGCTAGCTTCTTCGCCAGCCGACTTGCCAACTAAAGTAAAAGACGCGTGCTACGATTGAGGTAGAGGTATACCTTATTTTGGCTGAAACGTTTTCGGAATGATCTATTAAAGCCTCCTTAACCCAAAACCGTCGGAATTTAATTCTTGTATGTTGCAATATTTTTCAATTGTATACGTACATGCTTTGGCCATGGGATTTATCGTTTCATCGGATATATATACGATAGCACTTTTGTTTCCCCTCCAAAAACAGTTCTTTGGGTGAGGTTTTAAAGCTTCTCAAATGACCTTAACCCATTCAGGAACTGAAAAAAAAAAATCTTACACTGATTCCAAGTAGTTTTGTCCCCAATACGTGGGACCAGTTCGTAAGGGGTTAAGTGACCACGCTCAGAAACAAAATGGTGTACCTCTGCCGTAGCATGCGTCAAAAGTCAGGTGTCACTCGGCCAACGGCACCTGCCTACCGACTAGTCAGTAGTCGTGAAATCTTGCCTCTCGCAGCTCTACCAAAAGGTGCCCTGTGAAAAAGTGTTGACGTATCGCCGTATAGATGAAGTAACACGCAAGACACATCATTCATTTGGAGGCTGTCGTCAATATGCAAGTCCGCCTCACGAGCGGTTCTTAGTAAGATGCAGCTCACCCTTTTCATGCGGCGACTCGCCCAATACCTCAAGGCGCTTTGCGCTTGGTGCCAAGCAACGTTTTATGCCTGGTCGGTGAAAACCCAACGTGCCCCGTCCCGGGCATTGTAGGGATGCGAGGTTCGATGGTAATTCGACTACGGCCATGCACAACATGAATACCCCCCCCCCCGACAAATTATCAAGCTGGTTTACTCGACAGGTGGGAGAGCAAAAGCAAGAGTGGGGCGATGCGTTTACGTACAGCAGTATGGGCCCCACCAACAACAAAACAGCTTGAAATCTGAGCAAACCCTAGAGCGCTATTACCGTGGCACCGTCCTTCAACACCCTTGACCATGGGCTATTAATAATACATATATACATACCAGGTAGGATTTAGTGCTATAGCGCTCTCCGCTAAGCACGATTTCTTAAAATCAGCTTTTCTTACGAGGGTCCTCGAAAAAAAGTGACCCTTCCTTGTGTTCCTCATAGAATTTTTTGTTCGTGGGCCTATTTACACACTGGATGGAAAGACCTCGTCGATATATCGATGCGAGTCGATGACGGAAAGAAAGGGCCGAAGTCTTTCTAACGATAAAAAAAAAAAT
Source organism: Saccharina japonica (assembly GCA_008828725.1). Lineage (NCBI taxonomy): Eukaryota > Phaeophyceae > Laminariales > Laminariaceae > Saccharina > Saccharina japonica. The sequence goes on along the minus strand of MEHQ01002596.1, from coordinate 859,795 downwards.
CAAGGCATGAACCGTACGTAGTGGGCAGGAGGGAGAAGAGCCTACTCCGTGACCCTGCATCTGAGTTACGACTAGAAGTGGGAGAGAACAGAGAAGGGCGAAGACAAAGAATGGGATAGAACAAAAACAGAAAAAATAACAAGAGGAGCTGAGAGGAGTACAAGAAAAAAAAACAGTATTCTTAGTTTTTTTTTGTAGTGTCTGCCCCCACTACGTAGTTCTGGGAAAAATCAGGCCGGAAAAACCCATCCAAGCCAGGGGGGGTGATAGGCAGATATGTGTTATCTTGATTGCAGTATGCGCACTTATTCCATGGGGTGTGATATCTCGCGTGGTATACGTGCACATCAGCTGGTGCACATATTAAAAAATTAAAAAAAACACATATATATGATACATACTATCCAAGATCCAAGGGGGTGTGGTAGGAAGTGGTGTCTTGCGTGGTATACATACGTATATGTAACCAGGGGGGGGGTGATATCTTGCGCCGTATACGTGTATTAATCCAGGGGGGTGTAGTAGCTCTTGCGTGACAAATACAGCAGTATACGGCGGTACCATGTTGCGTTGGAGATTGTCACGGGGGAAGAACATCGAGAAGCCGGAGCGCTATATACGCCTATGAGAGTGAGCAGCTGGGGAAGATTTTCCGGAGAAAGACTACTGTATACTGTAAGACTATTAATAATACATACATACAAAGAACAAAAAAAAACCGGTAAACAAGCGTGCGTGCGTGCGTACGTACGTAAAATAGGCAGAGTAGCAGACACCTGAAACGCTGCGACGGTAGACACGAGAAAAAAAAAAAAAGAGACAACAACAACAACAACAACAACAACAACAACAACAACAACAACAACAGAAGTAAACAAATGTGCGTACGTACGTAAAATCTATTGCACTACCTGGTACGTACAAACACACGTAAACAAATGTGCGTACGTACGTAAAATATATATATGCACTTCGTACGTACAAACACACGTAAACAAATGTGCGTACGTACGCAAAAGCTACCATCACGAGGAAGAAGACGAACAACACGTGAACAAATGTGCGTGCGTACGTACGTAAAAGCTGCTCTCACGAGAAAAGAAGACATCAACACGAGAAGAGTATTTATATATATATATCATATGTAACAAATGTGCGTAAAAAATGCGTGCGTACGTACGTAAGTAAGCAAGCTGCTGTACAGGCCACGTACTTGACGTTGTGAAAAGACACAAACCACAAACCTAACGCAAACGCGTAAACAAAATGTGCGTGCGTACGTAAGCAGCAATACAGAACACGTGCAAATTATCAAATGGTTTGTACTTGTGTATGTACGTGCATCCGTGATGGAGATCGAAATCGAAATCTCCGCTCAATTTTGGGGGTCGAAAAACGGGTATTTTGCAGTGCCTGTCACTGATATGCACATTAATATCATATGATAAAAAGGCAACAAAATAATAACAGCGATAACTCGTGTGTCGAGAATACCTATGGTGCGTATAATAAACATGGCAACAGCAACAACAGCGGAAAACAGGCGTGCTTACGTAAGCAGCAGCAAAATGTGCACACGCACGTAAGCAGCAACACGGGGCGGCGCCTACATGCGGCAAACGTGCCTACGTAAGCAGAAGGGCAGGACACCAACGAGATATGTTGTTTTTTTTAATATACCAGGTATATATATGTATGTATATAATATATATATATATATATATATTAAACAGCGGGAAAAAAAAACGTGCTTACGTAAGCAGCAAAACGGGACACGTGAGAAAGAGAAAACAACATCCAGCGAAAGCGGTAAGCAAGCGTGCTTGGGTAAGCTGCACTGCGTACAGGACCCATACTTCGGAGCATGATACTCGTATGTGATACACCATCATGGGTGCAGTTAGATGTACGGCATAGTCTATGTCATAATGCGCGATGGAAGTATCCCACTCTCAGCTTGCAAAGATGAGTGTCGACGATATCCTCGATCTCATAGCTGTTTTTTTTTTTTTTTTTCCTATAAATATGAATCAGGACAGACAGTGGGTATACCCATGTACTTTAGTTGGGTAGAAAGAACGGGTTTAATGTGAAGACAAACACACATACTGCTGTACGAACTATATAACCAGCAGTACCGAGATGTATGATGCCATATACAGCAGTATACGAAAACGAGTTGCTACGAAAAACGCCAAGCTGAGATTCACAGGGAACCAAGACATCCCTACACATGCGCCTAAACCTTCAAACATCCACACCCTCCTCCGCACTGACTTTGGTGGGATTGGCGCTGGCGTTTCAGGCTACGAGGGTTTCGTTCGAGTTCGACGATGAGGATATATAAGTTACGGCCGAGTTTCATGCGTCTTCCAGAATATTACCATTCTATCGAAATGCTTGTCATATTTCGGGCCAGAGTGTACCCTGCTTGTGGTATTGTGATGTTACGGGGGACCTTAGTAAATAGGACCAAATATTGTTAGTAAAAATAGGGAAATGTATTGGCTTTGGTGTATGCCGTAGGTCCTATATACTACGGCCCCCCGCAATAGTATGGGCAGGGAAAGCCGGTAATTACCTCAAGATGGATAATTGGTCCGTTTTCGTAATACTTGGATGGCATTCGTATTCGGGATAATGCTAAGAATGGAAGGTGCAATGTTGCCCTTCCGTGCCAGATGTCATCACGGCTCTGGGAATAATAAAAATATGGTTTTCTCCTATATACGTGAAAGCGAGTAGCACCCAGGACATGCTTAACCCATTCAGAGCTGAAAGCAAATGTTCCACATTGGTCCGTTTTCGTATTACTTGGATGGCATTCGTATTCGGGATAATGCTAAGAATGGANGATGTAATCGATGCGCCGGCATTCGTCCCCCGATACGCCGTTGTATGTGTGCCATATCCCACCCTTACGTGTGGGGAAGAAGGTGTTCGTGATTGCTAGTCTGTTGTCCGTTGCGAAGGTCAGCAGTAGCCTGCCATTGTCGTTCAGCTTATCACGCCCGTGCTCGCCCATGATACGTTCGTCCTCTCCATCGACCCTCTCTCCCGTCCGCGCATTGGCGGCCATCAGTACATAGACACACTCCTTGGCAGGGATCCCCCGCACGAGGCTGTCAAGTTTTTCCCAGAACCTGTGCTTGCTGTCGGCGGTTGCGACCTCTGTTGGGGCGTACGCAGCTACGAAGTTGACCGCTCCGCGGTGGCCCGTTATCTCAAACCTCATGGCCATAACGCCTTCATCGATCTGAAATCTATTATTAATGGTAGTAGATACGTGAGCGTATTAAAAACGATTTAGCAATATAGAGCTCTGCACGTATTACGTATCACGTATCATACAAAAATTAACGAAACTTTGAACACGAAAGACACCATAAAAAAAAAATTAACAACAGTGATGAACAAGGTAATCCGTATGCCATAAGTATACCATTGATACGTATATTGTATATTGTATGTTTGCGTGATGTGTGGTGTGGGCGTGCATGTGGCCATGCCTGGCCGTAAAATATTTTTACACGCGGCGATCAATACGCACGTGGTTGGAAGACAGACTTGGTCTCGACGTGACATCGCAGTTCTTCACTTGCGAGTTTGTTTGTTTATTTTGCCGATCCTTCCGTAATTCGATGCGAGTTGGCGAGGGAAAGGGAGAGCTGAAACTTTCTCGCGATTGAAATTCAAGTGGTAAGGAGGGTGACGCGCCTACTCTGTGACCCCGGATCTGAGTTACGACTAGGGGCGCATGCCAAAAAATAGAGGTGCACCTCGTTCTTGCCTTATAAGGGTGGTGGCTTAATACTTGAGGAGCTCTATATCTCACCCAGAAAACTGTTTTTGGGGGGAAATAAAGATACTATCCGGTGAGCAATCCCATGACCTACAGTAACTAAACAATGAAAAATACTGCATCTCAAGCAGGGGCGTCCAGAAAAAAAGAGAAAACGACACACCACACCCCCAGAGGTCGGAATGGAAAACCGTTGCAACCGTTGTGATCACATGATGAAATAAGAAAATGGGAAAAAAAAAGTATCCTTATTTTCATTTTTTTCACTTGGTTTTAGTAACCCCCCCCCCCCCCCTAACGAACAAAACATTATGTGAGATGTCGAAAAAACAAAAATCGACCACCCTCGTCTCAAGAACGAAATTCCGACGATTTTGGGCATATTTAACCACTTAAGAACTGGTCCCACGAAATTGGGGGCAAACTACTTGGAATTAGTGTGGGACATTTTTTTCAGTTCTGAATGGGTTAAGAACCGGTCCCACGTATTTGGGGACAAACTACTTGGAATTAATGTGGGATATGTTTTTCCGTTTCATTCAGAAACCGTTTCAGCCAGAAAAAGGGTACAGTAGCTCCATTGTACCACGCGTCTACTGTACGTAGGGAGGAGAGAGAAAGGAAGGGCGAAGATGCTAAATGGGATGGAAACAAATAAAACAAAAAATAAATAAGATGTGTGAGGGCGGCCGGTGACAATACTGGTACGGCCTATGTACTCCTTTCTGCATGGGGGCCTTCCACAACCGGGTGCTGGCCTCCTCTGGTGCGGTGCGTGCATTTGGTATTTGTGTATTTTATCTCATCCCTGGTTTACGGCATTGAGGTAGGCCGCGTGGGTAACTTTGATCACGCCCGACAGTAGTGTGTACAATATACAAACATACCCCAACCTTATTGCGGTGTATCCCCCAGGGGGGTGGGCGGGGGGGGGGGGGGGGTACTCGATACTCATGCATGGCCGTAGTCGTATGACCATAGACCCTCGCATCCCTACAATGCCTGGACGGAGCATGTCGAGCTTTCACCGACTGCACCAGGCAGACATTGGTGTACTCGATATTCATGCATGACCGTAGTAGTAGTATGACCATATGTGGGGCGGGGGGGGGCGTACACATTCGTTGCTTGCCTTAGTCATTTGACCATTGACCACGCATGCACCCCGTTCGAGACGGAGAACCGTTCCTACTCCTAACAGAGACACCTCCAACAATCGGGTGCTCATTACTTTTCCCCCATACGAATACAGCATCCCTCACGGTGGGTGAACCTTATGTTTGGGGTTAGAGTTGGGGTTGGAATTATTGGGCTAGAGTTGGGATTGGGGTTAGGATTGGGGTCAGGGTTGGGGTTAGGATTAGGGATGGGATAAGGCTTGGGGTTAGAGTTGGGGTCGGGATTAGGACTGGCGTTAGAGTTGGGGTTGGGGTTAGGGTTGGGCTTGGAGTTGGGCTTGGGGTTAGGGTTGGGGTTGGAGTTAAGGTTGGGGTAAGGGTTGGGGTTAGGGTTGGCGTTGGGGTTTGTGGTAAGGATTGGGGTTGGAGTTGGGGTTGGGGTTAGGGTTGGGGTTGGAGTTGGAGTTGGGCTTGGGGTTAGGGTTGGGGTTGGGATCAAGGTCGGGGTTGGGATTAGGGTTGGGGTTGGAGATAAGCTTGGGGTAAGGGTTGGGATTAGAGTTGGGGTTGGAATTGGGGCTTGTGGTAAGGATTGGGGTTAGGGTTGGGGTTGTGATCAAGGTCGGGGTTGGAATTACGGTTGGGGTTGGAGTTTAAGCTTGGGGTAGGGGTTGGGATTAGGGTTGGGGTTGGAATTGGGGCTTGTGGTAATTATTGGGGTTAGGGCCGGGCTTGGAGTTAGTGCACGGAATATATATACACAACACATGTATAGAGCTCAACATCAGTGTCCGCTGTATGTCCATGTCCCTCAACATATTTGGTTCTGAGTAGTATTACAGGGGGCCATAGTAAACACTAGTAAATAGGACCAAATATTGTTATTTATAGTAAAAATAGGTAAATGTATAGGTTTTTGAGTGTACGAGAGGTCCTATTTACTATCGTCCCCCGTCATAGTGGAGTCTGTGACTACATAACTTGGCAAAACTTAGTAAGAAACCCACGAACACAAGAAAACGAACTCCAAGGAGCCGTGAGCACAGAGCACCTGTACCACGCAAGATAGCGCTACCATAAAATCGTAGTAGTTTCCCTCTATAGTGCCGGCTGCCCGCTATGCTCGAATATACTGCCTGTGGGATCGCTTGGCACAGATGGGATTAACCAGCGTGGCAGTGTACGGACCAGTAGTGCCGGTTGCCGCTATAGTGCCGGTATTGTTGGCTGGCGCATATCGGTACTTCCCTTTAGGACTGCAGTCCCGTTTTGGGGACAAACCACTCTAATTCTAAGTAATTTGTCCCCAAAACTTAGGGTTAGGGTTAGGGACCGATGAACATTTCCACGACCTCGATTCTTAGTTATATATGCGTCGTATCGCAATTTCAGTAGTGCAATGCATCACAAAAGTCGAATTGCTGACGACGTATATACAATTTCCATTATTTGCAAAAATTTAGCTGCAAATAAATGTAAAAACAAATATTCATAATAATAAATACGCCGTCCATACGAAAATAAAGCATATGCACGCATTTAAGTATCATGCTATGCACGAGTACTGTAAAAACGGTATACACCAGAGGGGGGAACAGAAAGAAGCCAGAGGGCATATGCTTGGTGGTGGTATCCATCCAGAGTTCAGTGCGTAGCGTAATGCTGTGATGTACTCCAGTTGTATACGGCGGTTGTGGGCGGTGTGTTGATCTGATGTATACTATCAGGCCATACCTATTAACTAATATCATACATTTCATATGAGTTCAGTGCGCCGCGTACTTACTCATACTGCTGCTGTAATACGGTTGTGGGCGGTGTGTTGGTGTATGATATCATACAGATCATACATGTCCTATCGTATCATCCATATTTACATGTCTGCAGGTGTAAAAAGGTAAAGCGGAGATGCAACCATATAACCCATCACAAAAACAAGACAGCAACAACTCGAGCAACGACAAGAGTGGTCAAGAACAACAACAACTCGAGCAACCAAAAGAGCGGCCAAGGACATGACCCGCGATGAAAAACCATCACAAACAGGGCACCGATCTGGTATGTCTACCTACTATTAACCCTTATAGGACTGGAGTCCCGTTTTGGGGACAAATCACTTAGAATTAGACTGGTTTGTCCCCAAAACGGGACTGCAGTCCTAAACTCACCCAAGGTCTCAGACGCATGCTACGGCGGTAGAGGTACCAACCATTTGGTTTCTGAGGGTGGCTCTACACCCCGCCCAAAAAAATGATTCTGGAGGTACGAAACAAAAGCGCTACGTACGCGACGAACAATCCCATGGCTATAACCACAGGACAAAAAAAGTCGTTAACCCCTTAAGAACTGGTCCCACGAAATTTGGGGACAAACTTACTTGGAATTAGTGTATTACGGAGGACCATAGTAAATAGGACCAAATTTTCGTAGTAAAAATAGGGAAATATGTACGTTTTTGTGCGCATCGTAAGTCCTATTTACTCTGGCCCCCCGTAATAGTACATTATTTTCAGTTCTGAATGGGTTAAAACGAAAATGGAATTCGGACGCTTTTGGGTTCAGGGGTGCTTCCCTTCGTTCCGAAAACGCTTCAGCCAAAAAAAGGTATACCGTATACCTCCATCGCTCGTACATACTACCCTGGTATAATAGAACGCGTGGGCATCTTGTTTTACACGGGGCACGCCGGCAGGACGGCGCCGCACCTGCCTGCTTTTGCGCGACGCAGAAGTTTGCACCAACAACAACAACCTCGTCAGTCGTCAGTCGTCAGCAAATTCCATCTATGAAATACGAATTATTACGAGTCACGCAACACGCTGACTGGTATCTGCTATTATTATTAGTCACGCACCACGCTGACTGGTATCTGCTATTATTAGTCACGCACCACGCACGCACATACATATGATATTTAGATATGTACACACATATACTTCTCATAAAAGATACAAGCATGGCGCCCACACCAATATTGTGGTACGCATATTGCATATATACCAGTACGGAGATGTACGTATAATAACTATTATACGTACGAGCTGGGCCAGCAAAAAACGGAGATTAACCCCTTAAGAACTGGTCCCCCATTTTTGGGGACAAACTGATTGTAATTAAGGCGGGATACATTTTTTTCAGTTCTGAATGGGTTAAGCTTAAGCTTAACCCTAAAGTCGTATCTCGTGAACCACTGCAAATTAATCTACGAGTACACGTGCTTGTTTGTTTCTCGTTGAGTTGTTCACTTGGGGGGGGGCGCGGCAGCGGTAGTACCGATCCTTGACACCGTTATTGATGAGAGTGGGAAGGAGATGGCAGAAGGTGTGGCATGGTCCCCGTGTCGGTTTCGTAGCAGAGACGGGAACCCATGCACGTGAACCCATGCTACGTACTATATATGATATCGTCGTCTTGAGAACGAGTTTTCTCCTTTCTCTCTTGTCTTTTCTCCTCCCGCTTTTTGCCTTGTTTCCCCGTTTGCTTTGTTTCCTTTTTCCCCCGCCGGTATCTTCCTCCTCTTATTCGTCTTGCTTCGCCCGCAGCAGTCATTTTTTCCTCTTGGGCACGTACGCTCTTCTTCTATTATAAGCAGCGCCTCTGGTCTCTGGTCTCCTTACGTCGTTGGTGTTATGTTCGGTTTCATAATTCGTTTTGTTCTATTGTCTTTTTGGTCTAGTTTTTTTGGTTTGGCTTTGGGTCGTTGTGTTATCGTACCCGGCACGTTGTCGGCATTTCACTGAGCTTTACCCATTCATGTGCGTTTTTTTTTTTTTTTGTTTTTCTCTGTCTCACAGTTATGTGACCACATAATTTGTATCTCTCTAGGACTGAGAATCAGGACACTGGGTGTACTGATGACGTAGTTGGGTAGAAAGAAACCCATTTCAGAACTGAAAAAAATGTCCCACACTAATTCTAAATAGTTTGTCCCCCAAATTCGTGGGACCAGTCAGAACTGAAAAACTTATCCCATTCTAATTCCAAGTAATTTCTCCCCAAATACGCGGGGCCAGTTCTTAACCCTTTTAGGACTGCAGTCCCGTTTTGGGGACAAACCACTCTAATTCTAAGTAAGTTGTCCCCAAAACGGGACTCCAGTTCCATTAAGTTGTCCCCAAAACGGGACTCCAGTTCCATAAGGGTTAAGAGGTTAAGGGGTTTGAAGACAACACACAGCAGTATAGATAGTGGTGCTGGTTGAGTAGTGCCGGCTGCCCGGTTAGTGCCTGTGAAATCGCTTGGCACACAGAGGCTAATTCAACAATTAACCAGAGCGTGGTAGTGTGCGGAGTAATAGTGCCGCTTGCCGCGATAGTGCCGGTATCATAGGCTGGCGCATATCATACCTGCACTGCATTTATAGAGGGACCACCACTGTTTGCTGCTGTATTGTGTGTGTTGTCTTCACATGTAAACTCGTTCTTTCTACCCAACTACATCAATCAGTACACCCAGTGTCTGTCCTGATTGCTAATCCTAGAGAGATACAAATTCTGTGGCCACAGACTGCTGTGACGCAGAGAAAAACCGAAACAAAATAATCGCAAAGGAATGGGTAAAGCTCAGTGAAAAGCCAACGTACCGGGTGCGAGAACACAACGACACAAGCCAAACAAAAAAATATGAAATAAAAAAATAAAAAAAACGAATTCTGAAACGAAGAGGAATACACAAATGACGCATGGCGCAAGGAGTCAGAAGCGCCCCTACAGCAGTAGAAGAAAATCACATGTACGTGCCCAAGAGTAACAGCTATCATAACTACCGCACGGGCGAAGCAACACGAAGAAGAGGAAGACACCGGCATAGGACGGCGGGGGGAAAAGGTGTACGTATTGTTCTTATATAGTGCCATAGTACCGATGTGCGGTCTGCTGGCAAATGTGGATGTTGGAGGGTGGAATGGTCTCCAGTCTCCAGTCTCCAGTCTCTAGATCCAGGTGAAGAAGCCGGTCTTTATGAGCACGGACTACTGGCCATCGGCTATTGAACTATTGAACTATTGGTGAGGGGCCTAGCGAAGGAAAACAATCTCCGGTGAAGCTAAAAAAAACAAAAACAAAAACAAAAAAGCAGACCACAATTCTCGATCTTTCGTTTTTTTTTTTTGTCACACCCCACACCCCATACCCTGGTCGATCTTTTTTACACTTTACAGGTGCGTCCTTCATTTTTTTGTAAAACCAAAACAAGTGGACTGCGTATATATGATATACCAGGTATATACTCTGTTGTATATACGTATTATATTATTAATTTATTATCCTTTCCCTACTAAGTGTGCGTGTTCTTTAGGATTCTCTGATGGCTCTCGTAGCACTTTTGTGACCACGGGCTGTGATCTTGCTAGATTAGACTACAGGGATTAACAACTGAAACGAGTTTAATGCGAAGACAACAACAACAACAATACGAGCGTAGGAATCCCCCATCACATGTACACATTATTAGAAAAACGGAATCAACCGCTGAGAGCACCTGAGAATAGCAGCGTGGGTATACATATCATACGTAGATAGGCGCAATTCGATGCGAGCCCACGAGGGAAAGGAAGGGCTGAAGTCTTCTCGTGAAAAAAAATCAAGGCACGAACCGTAGTGGGGAAGAGGGAGAAGTGCCTATTTTTGGTGATTCCGGATCTGAGTTACAACTACTCTGTACGCACGAGGAAGGAGAGAGAAAGGAAGGGCGACGATAATAAATGGGATGGGAAAAAAACCTAAACCAAATCAAATCAAAGTATTAATAGTACACAGGTACTGCTGTACCAGTACAGCAGATATTGATATTAAATAGTACGTACATACCAGGTACGCGTTACACGTCCACCCAGAGAGGTTCAACATAGGACGTCGTGGTGGCGACCCGAGATTGACACATTTATTATATAGCATGAAGTGTGGAAAATGGGGAATGAATGTCGTGTGGCCCCTATTATGTGGTTCCAGGATTAGGAGATGTTTCTTACTTTTTAAAGCGCCCTCTGGAACTGAACTGCCTCAAAATGGGGGGCATAATACGTACGTGCGTATCTATAATACGCGTATCGCTCACCGTGCTCTTAAAAATGCTGTTAAATAGGACGTCTTGAATGGTAAAAACGGCCCTAGGCGCCAATTTCAGCAAAAACGGGGAACACAAAAAAGTGGGAAACGAACGCCTCCTCCTAAAAAAAAACGGGCGAACAACGCCCCGCCGAGCACAAGGAAATGTTTAAGGTATGGGACACCAGAGTATCCCTTGCCAGGCTTGCCTACTGAACAAGGTACTCACTCGTTGGTACTCTCACGTGTGTAGGCGTTGTTTGCTTAGAGATCGAAGAAGTGCAGCTGTATTCCATTTTGCACGGTGAAATACTGAAAGGCTGGCTGAAGGCTCGAGTTGCCTTGCCTTGGAAGAACCATCACCTTTGGATTATTGGGATAAACGTCCTGGCGTCGAGCCGGCAAGTCGTTTGATTGAGTGTGGGGAATGGGACTAAACAGTAGGGGGGGGGGGCAGTAAGGCGGTGGTGTGCCAGAGCAATATGACCGCCTTAGAGGGAAGCTGCCTTATTCATTCCAGGTTATAAGTGCCATTCCCCAGTCGCGCCAAGCGATTTTGACCGCCTTGTTGGGGGAAGCCGCCTTATTAATTTCATGTTATGAGTGCATTTCCCCAGTCGCGCCAAGCGCATTTGGCCGCCTTGTATCGGGATACCGCCTTATCATACCCAGGCCGCCTTATGGGGGGACCCTTACGTGCGAGGCAGGCAAGGGGGAAGTGGAGTGGTTATGATATTACGGACACCAGTAAATAGGACCAAATATTGTTGGTAAAATTAAGAAAATATGTAGGTTTTTGCCTGTACCGCAAGTCCTATTTACTACGTACGGTCCCCCGAAATAGTATAGTATACGTAAATTATTTCGTATATCTGGTACGTGGTTTGCAGCAGTACAGTACCCGCAGGTCCTTCGCACCAACAAAACAGGACAAAGGCATCATTGACTCCTTCCTGCAGTTCTACACAACTGCATACGTTTGCGTGGTGGTGGTGGTGGTGGTGCTGGTGGGGGTGCTGATGGGGGGGATGGCGGTGGTGGTGGTGGTGGTGGTGGTGGTGGGGGCTTCTTCGCATTAAGGAGCTACTCGAACGAGGAGCCCCAGAAAAAAACAAGGTGAACCTCTACCGTGGCATGCGCCATCAGCACTTTCCCTATTAGCTATTAATAGGCGGTGTGCTTCTTTATAATCACACGGGTTTGCTGGTAGTTGCCTAGTTTCAGTTCAGCATCAGCTTTTTGGGGCGCTAAAAATGACTTGATATATTGGCCCTACGCAGTCAAATCTTCGAATATTTGCGCGATTTTGTTTACAGACATGCCTTCAAGTGCCCGGAACCGGCTCGTTCAGAAAAAAATGTTGGGGGAAAAAAAAAAAAAAAAACGCTTCCTGGTGAAACAAACGCCTGACTGTTTCTGGCCTTGGTCGGTCGGGACACGTTTTCGCGCCAGCCCTATTAATAGGACCTCAACTGAAAAACTGGCTATCATACATATGTCGCCCTGTTCCACTACTGTCCATGGCGGGCAGCATGATACCAAATATATATGTGGACGTTCGAGTAGATATTGCAAGCGGCATTCGTGGCTGACGATATTTGGGTCGTTCAACTTGAACCAGCTCGTATGTAACTGGTATACTCCTGGTATAATACCAAGTTCGTAAAGCAGTACGAAAAACATGAAATACCATAGGGAAACGAATAAGGTATTTACTCATATATACAAAAAGGTACCTACGTACGGTACTCGTAGTCTACGAGTACGAGGTACGTGTACGTACGTAAGGGTATCGTGGTATGTAGCAGTACGGCAGCAGGGGGTTCGCACCTCATCAGGAAGCTGGCGTTTCACGTCCTCCCAGGCAGCTTCCGCCTGCCTCCGGACGCCATTGTCGGGGCTCGTGAAGGCCTTCAGGAGCAAGTCGAAGTCGGGACGGGCAGCCATGGCGATGGTGGTGGCGGTGGTGGGCAGCGGCCGCCTATCGTACGGCAAAGACGACACAGCAGACTCTCACAGAAAGGATGCCAAAAAAAGGTACTTCTATAGACGGTAATATAATCACCGTTTCAATTTTTATTTGAATATAAAACGTTACTTATATTTTAGACCGGTGTGGTACAAGTTGTAAGGTTGTTGAACGTGTGGCAGGGTTTCAAACGGAGCTGCTAAGCTCTGTTCTCTGTCCCTTTTCGTCGGTGCAACGGCGGCTGCGCTGTTGAACGGCACTTGGTGGAGGCTGTGATCGGTACGCACGCTCGGGTGAGTGCTTGTGTTTGGCACTACAGCAGTGGCTACCCAGTGAAGTTTTTGTCGTAAAGCATCATGGGGAGTTCAACCACCAGTCCAGCCAACAGAAAAAGGCACGGGGGTCGGGGGTACGAGAACAAATCCTGCGAGCACGCGAGCACACAGGCACATGGAAGTAAGCAGGTCACTCGCAAGCAATCAGCTAGGGGTAGGGGACAGTGTTGCTGTACAAGGCGTTTGTATGGCTATAGTCCATCCCGTAGCTTATGACCGTAACACACAACTTGTTGCATATACGTGATACCAGAGCTCGAGGTATCTACGCGAAAATGCAATATGTACGACTGTACGAACGAGAAAAACGGGAGCCGTGATATATATCTTCGGGACGCTGAGATAGCGACTAAAACCACGATATCTCGGTGTTATCAACCGTCTACGAGCAGCGTGGGCGCCGAGCGGTAGGGGTAGGATCATGCTGCGCCCGTGCCGTACGACTCCTTGCACAGCAACTCGGACACTAATACCACTATTAGCATCCCCAATCCCGCAGTGTGGCCTTTGCTGCAATCGTTCATAAATTTCCCCCGCCTCAAGTTAAAAAAACGGGAGGGGCCGTTACATGAAAATGTGAACTCTCCTTGCACTCTTGTTGTATTTACGGTAAACTCGTATACTACGACTACTTTACCGTCGGAAGTGCATTCCAGGCAAGCATCAAATGGTATGTTGGTACAGTAGTACGCGGCAGATGTTAATAATCTCTTGTGTCTGGCCAGACTGGAATTCTTATGCAAGACTGGGTGTGTTCCACACTATTTTCAGTACAAAGAGGTCGCATTCTTATGTTATCCCCAAAATCGCAATCTCAAATTCTGAATTGTCAGACTCTTAACATCTGCCGCGTACTACTGTTGTAGTCGTAGTACGCGTAGAATAGTAGTAGCAGGCCACCTCGTCAGTAGAAGCAGCAGAGCAGTAAGAAAAGGTATAGGACAGAACATAAACCCATACTTACGTAATACTGGAAGGAAACATGAAACTTAAAGCTGTGGTCCGAAAACTGGATTTCTTAGTATGGTACCGTAATCATGCGAGAGTTGGCACCGGGGTGCGATCGATTTTTAAATGTTTCTACGTTGTGTTTTTTATCGCACCCCGGTGCTATCTCTCCGATGGGTGCCAACCTTCCGATGGGGGTGCGGAAATACAATTAAATCATGCCGTTCTTCAATTTTGGCGCACCCCCGGTGCGATCTCTCCGATGGGTGCGCTGCTGAATCGAAATACACCGGGCCGTACTGGGGCAACGGTGCTGCGTAAATGACTCAAAGATACCTAAAACGACTTGACCTACCATGCGTTGGTAAAGAACGTTTGAGAGGAGTGGCGCACTGGTGATATATCATCGGAAAATGAAAGAAATGATAATATTACCTACTACAGACCCGCTGCGGTGGCCCTCAAATTTCTATTTATGTCGGAGAGATCGCACCGGGGTGCGATCTCTCCGATGGGGGTGCGAAAACACGATTAAATGTTTCTACGTTGTGTTTTTTATCGCACCCCGGTGCTATCTCTCCGATGGGTGCCAACCTTCCGATGGGTGCCAACTCTCGCATGATTACGGTATTTGAACATGGGTGCGTTTGGCACTATTAATAATAGAGTACTCTACTGTCAGTTGAGCAGTATGTAACCACTCCCGAATATCTTAGTTCCCTGTAGTTCTCAGCCTGCCTTCCTTCTTCTCACTATTATTATCCTTACCATCCTACAATGGGTGCATCCTAGTATAGCAGGAGAGCTTCAACATTGATCACTCATGAGCACTTCACCCCGAAATAACAAAACCCATACAGAAACAAAAAAGAGCCCTCCTCCTCACAAAGCCTACTCCCTTCCTTCTGTATCTATTGTACTTCCGGCTTGAGCTTCGTCCACGCTACGATTCGCTGTCTTTACCCCTTCCTTATAATCACGTACTCTTATTTCCTGCCAGGTATTCTAAACATCCAAGCTACATCCCTATGTGAGGGTATTACCTGCTGAGCTATAGGGGTAAAATATCGATCGATTACCCAGCCCAGGGTAATCCTTATAACACTCTCCCCCCCTCTGAACGGCGGGATATTTGGGACGTCGGTACCGTATACGGCCGTACGTTGACCTACCCGCTTCGTTTCAATACCTGGGGAACCAGGGAGACGTGTTATTTGGGGACGCACGCGCAAGCGTTTCTGAAAAAAGGGTAATCCTTATAACACCTACGCCATCGGTGTAGGTCTGTCACCCCCCCCGCCCCCCCTTCTCCTCCTGGTTTCCTGGCGGTCCCTAAGCTGGGGCTTAAACCGCGACACTCTCCTTGAAATGGCGACCTGTGTAGTCACCGAGATAATTTGGAGCAGGCGTTCCTTCACCCTCCCCCTTCCTCGCCATGGATTCTCCACCCCTCCCCCCCCCCCCGGTATTGTAGGGATGCGAAGGTCTATGGTCATACGACTACGACCATGCATGAAAATGAAGTGCACCCCCCCCCCCTCTCTTCCACGACGTTAGCTGCTAGCTGGTGGATGAAGTCGCTGTGCCTTCTATACCCCGAGGTGCCCAAAGCTTTCCACCGCCGCTGTGAAGTGGCAAGTTTATGGCTCCGTTCGTCGAAGGACAGACAGGTGTGTCCCGGACGAGCGTACGTAGTGTTGATTGACGCGCGCGCCTTGAAGGTATGATTAGAAGCAACTGATCCACCGTGATCAGCACGGCGCCTCTTCGCAGGTATACCGGCGCTTGCGGGTTTGCATGGGGTGACGTCCAGCAGGATGGACTTGTCCCTATATACCCCCGGCTCGGAGCGTCTCCAAGACTTCCTCTCTCCTGATGATGACGATATCCATCCGCAGGTTCCTTTCCGCAGTGGAAACGGTTTCGCCGCTCTCTCCGATCAATTGGTGTGGAACTCCGAGCGGCTTCAAGGTGCGGGAGATCGCGTGGAGAAGAAAAGAAAGGTGGTTTTGGTGCTGGTTATTCACTTGCGCTCCAGCTCTGGGAGGTAGAGATGCGTGCGTGCCGGGTGTCCACGTTGACTGCATTGCTTTGCAACAGAGGCGCCTCACTGCCAAGTTCTCCTCGATCTCCCTATACGAAGCGCCTTCCCATGCCCACGAACTCCGCTGCGGGTATGACCCGGAGCCAGCACTGGACGAAGCATGATAGTAGATCTAAGGTAGCTCTTTAGGCATTCTGATTGGCTAAGGGTATGTTTTACGCGGCTCAATCAACTCGGGGTCTTTCCCAGCCACAGCATCCCGAATCCCGGGTCACCCTAGAGTCTTTCCAAGCTCAGCATCTACGCCGGCCGAGTCAACCTAGAGTCTTACCAAGCACAGCATCCCAGCACTGACCACTGGCATAGGGTTAGGGTTAGGGTTAGGGTTCGGGTCGGAGGGTCGGCTCCAGGCGCCAAGCACAACACCCCCGTAAATGTCTACTATCAAGGTTCGTCCACCCCTCCCCGGAGCGTCTGTCGGCCTTTCTTATTGTTGTTCACACATTAACTGATCGCGAAAAAGATGGTCCGTGGTCACAAACAAGGGAGGCTCCAAAGAAGCTCTGGAGTGGGAGAAATCCTCAGGGTAAAGTAATGTACAAAACACAAAATACAACGCAGTCGTTATGAACGACTATATACATAATAACTGCTGTTGTGGCACATCCTACACCTCAACCAATAGAACATGGAAGCAGTCCAAAGGAAAAAAGAAAAAAAGAAAAGGAAAAAGGAGGAAAGAGAACAAGAAAAAGGAGAGATGGAAACAAAAAAAACGAGAAACGAAAAGAAAAATAGGAAGAAAAAGGGGGGGGGGGGATGGGAAAAGGGACAAAAAGAGGAAAGTGACGGCCCACAAAGCAAACCAAAAAACAAAAACCAGGACCAAAGAACAAAAGCAAGCAAAGTCCATCAACAGGGAGAGCTAGCTACCTATTAACGCTCGCGCGTTCAAGATAAGCAAAAAGGCTCGTGTTCTATTATATCATGTCGTGTACCGTACGACGACTAAAAGAAGTGTATACTACTTACTGATGCATGTACATATATGATACATATATATACTTCGTATAATACTGAGTACGTATAACACCTACTACCCGTACTGTAAGGTCCGTAGTTAATTCGTTGCCTACAAAAACTCGAAAACCACTCACCACACACCCTGTCGTAGCACCCGCCATCGAAGTACGAGAATGTAGTATAATATCACACCAAGCTCAACCCTTATAGGACTGGAGTCCAGTTTTAGGGACAAATTACTTAGAATTTGAGTGGTTTGTCCCCAAAATGGGACTGCAGTCCTAAAGGGGTTAAGCTTGCAAAAGATGGCGAGTTTTGAGAGGAAAAATTCAAAAAAATCTATCTCATCACAAGAAAAACTTTTTTTTTTTGTTTTTGTCCAAATACCACACACACAGCACTGCTCGTACGCAGCTTTGCAAAAATATGAGTTTCGACGAAATCTGCAATCAATCTTCGACCGACGCATTTTTTTTCTTCATTTTTTTCAAACGATGACCTTAAGTAAGTATCGCTGCCTCGAGACGGAGACGATGGGCACGTATAATATAGTGTATAATGTGTATATATACGGCACGAAAACGCCCGAAACATTTGGACCTGTTTTTTTGCGTGGTTCCAGCATTATGTACGTGCTGTATTAATTAATAGTACTATTAATGGTGAGAAAATGAAAAGTTAAAGTTTGCTTAATACTGATCGGTATCCAACATCCAGCGCTCTAGCGCTGAACTCAGCGTATGGATTGTGTTTACGTCGTATACATCATAAGAAGAGTCGAATGAATGTTAGTGGAGTTTCGAATTTCGGCTCGGAAAGCGGCCATTTTTGCTTTCCACCGCCAAAACAAAACTTCCTCTCATATTCGCGTATATTATACTAAAAGGGTCTACTATTTAATATTAACAATTGTGCATTATTTAGACTGTCTTTGTCTCCAAATTAGCGCAAAAAACGGGCGAATCTCCATTGCGCAACAGAGCCTTTATACATACCTGGTATATATGCATAATATGTACATACAAAAAAAAAACGAATTGTTCAAGTCGGAATTCAACGTCATTTATTTGGTTGCTTCCATCTCGTGTTTTTGAACGGTACGCACAGAGAAAAAAAAGCGGCACAAGTATTTCGCTTCCTCCGCGGCCGCCAAAATTTCGAGGCGAAGGCCGTGATATATATATGATGATTCCGTACAATAGCGGTTCGTTGATTATGCCTCAGATCTCAGATCCTTTTGTCTGGTGTGAAGATTTGGTTTTTGTAAAAAGCACAAAAAAAACTTCTTCAAATAATATCGTTTCGTATGTATAATAGTGTGGTCTCCATTTTCCGTTTTGTTTTATTTCCTTTTTCTTTTCTTTCTTTTTTTGGTGGTTTGACACTTTACTTATTTACTACGCAATTATGACGGAGAGTCAATTTTTGCAGAAATTTTGTCCACCACACGCATGATGCTTGTAATCCCCCGCATGGTGCTTGTAATCCCCCGCCTCGAAAGGGATGCGTGGTTAATGGTCAAATTACTAAGGCAAAAGCAACAAATGAGTACGCCCCCCCCCCGCTCCGCCCCTGCTTGGAACTCGACGTGCTACGTCCCGGCATTGTAGGGGTGCGAAGATCTATGGTCTTACGACTACAGCTGTGCATGGCATGAGTACAATCTGCCTGGTCGGTGAAAACCCGACATGCTCCGTCCCGTTATTGAAGGGATGCGAAGGTCTATGGTCATACGACTACGGCCATGCATGAAAATGANCCCCCCCCCCCCCCGCCCCACTCGACCCGCCCCCCGCCTCGCGCGCCCCGTTGTCACGCACGGCATGACAGCGCCCTCGCGAAAAATTTGAAAAATTGTTCGTTGCAGTCCCTAGTCGGAAACGCCTCCGGGTATATACTGGAAAACTCCATGCTTATGACTCGCCCTATATGTGCAGGAGGGCCCGGCACAATTGTTTGTGCAGGATGCGGGTCTTATTGGTCGAGGCTGGCCTTTCGGCCGGCGGGAGATTTTTTGGAAAAACGCCTCCAAAACACACTGCAAAACCGCGTGACTGCCCCTGCCGACCTCGTGCCCCTCAAAGGGCAGGGGTCAGGGTTAGGGTTAGGGTTAGGGTTGGGTCAGGGGTCGGGTTGGTCTCAGCCGACGTGTAAACCCCCTTAAGAATTGGTCCCGCGTATTCGGGGGCAAACTACTTGGAATTAGTGAAGGATATGTTTTCAGTTTTGAATTTTGAATGGGTTAACCCAAGATTGTTTGAATCTCGTTTTCGTTTTTTGTTTGTTTTTCAGTGATTTTTCGTTTCATACCTATATGTCCCTTTGCCATATTTCCCATCTGGTTAATTAAGCGTACGCTTTTTCTTTCTCAAAGTCCGTTTGTTTTGTTTCTTGTTACGGGAGGGGGGGGGGGGGGGGGGGGGGGA
>MEHQ01002596.1:801165-839879 GCA_008828725.1 Saccharina japonica | reverse complement strand
AAAAAAAAACGGCACCCTGGTTGTCTAGCTCACGCAGCGAGTGGCGTGTTTTACAGCGTCGTTGCCAACCGACGCCAACCCAACCTATAAATATAATATACTTATAGGGGGGACGGGGGCGAGTTAGGGAGAGATCCTCCACTTAGGTGCCTCAGGAAAAAAAAATTGGACGACGCGAGTTAGGTGCATCCCTACACCGGTATCATGTGAGGAAGCTCCGTTTAACGAGAAACGTCTGGGGCCTCCATAAAAGTGCAAAACCCCCTATTTATTCAGCGTGGCACCGCCGTATGCAGCACGGCGCAAACGTCACCACAGAGGGGTAGCTGGATTAGTGAAATATGCAAACCCATTGTTGGGGAGGCAGTCGTCTGATGATGCTCGATGCTCAAAGCGAGGCAAGGGCGCGAAACGCGCTGCACTGGTAGAAGGGGGGACGGGATGGGGGGGAGGGGAGGGGATGTACTTCATTTTCATGCATTGCCGTAGTCGTATGACCATAGATCCTCGCATCCCTATAATGAGGGGGGGGGGGGCGGGGGGGGTTCTGATGTCCTGCATGACGGATGTCCTGCATGACGGTGGTAGTCGTATTATCATAGACCCTCGCGAAGAGCAGGGCACATATCCAGGCGACCTGGGGCCTTCTTGGCGATCTGCACGCCTACTACGGCCGCCTCCGTCCCCGCCGTGTACGCCGCCAGCCCCGATTCCCTCACGTAGAGAAGGAGGAGGAGGAAGAGGAGGAAGAGGAGGAAGAGGAGGAAGAGGAGGAGGAGGAGGAGGAGGAAGAGGAAGAGGAGGAGGGGGAGGAGGAGGAGGGGGAGGAGGAGCTTAAATGGCCGGAGAATCGCAAGAGGCAAAACGTGATATCGTCCTGCGGTCGTTTCCATTTTTTTCTGTATTTACCAGGTACACGCCTCAGCCAACGGAACGGAATTTCGTTCGCCTTAAAACAAATGATCTAAGGAGCAAGCGAGGGCTGCTGGCGAGACCCGGGCGACTATTATATACCATTGTGTAATAGTATGGGCCTGGAAGGCCGGCAATCGCCCATGTGGGTAAATGTAATTGGTTCGTTTTCGTATTTCTTGGATGGCATTCGTATTCGGGATAATTTTTGTAAGAACGGAAGGGCCATGAGGCCCGCCCGTCCTTACCAGATGTCATCGTGGCTCTGGGATAAGAATAAAGCTGCTTCTCTTCTACGCTTGATTTTACGAAAACGTGAGTAACGCCAAGGATACTTGATAGACAGACCTGCAAGGACGGACGCATGCTACGGTAGCCTGCATGCAGGTGCGCCATGTTTTTGCCGTCTGAGGGTGGTCACTTGAGGAGCTCTATACTAATAGTAAGTAAAAAAACGATTTTTTTGACGAAAATAAAACTGCTACGATATACCCGATGCACACCATGACCTACTATTAATACTGTAAGTATACAATTGACTATATTGCAAGAAGACGATAATGAAAGTCCGAATAATTTGGGTTAAGGAACACCGGTAGTCCAGAAACCGTTTTAGCCAAAAAAAAAAGGTATACCTCTATCGTATTAATAGCACGTGTCAAGGGAACACTCCGTGTCCCACCCACCCAGTCTTATTATGACCATTGTTGTATCTCAAATTCTCACTTTTTCTCGCCAAAAATAATGAGAATTTGAAACTATAATTGTATGCGCAACCTGGAGACGAGTAATCACAATAAGGTGTTCTCTTCTTCTTTTTTTTGTTGGGGGGGGGGGGGGGTGTTTACGAGTGGTCAGCGTTGAATCTAGGATTCATGCTGCAACATATGATATAAAACACGCTTAGGCTTCTCGCTCCAAGAGCTCTATACCAATAGTGAGTAAAAAAAAAGTCTTTATTTCATTAAAAAAACATGAAAATGCAACCCGAAGGCCTATTTTTATAGGTAAACAAAACGAATAACACGCGAAACACAGCAGTTCATTGGTGTTCCGATGATGTTATACGTACGTATTGGGTTGTTGTCCAGCTGGCCATTCTACTGCCGAAAAAAAGTGTCCCACACTGCGTACTTAATGCCAAATGGTTCGTCCCCGAAAACAAAAATGGTTGCAGTTCTTAAGGGGTTAACCGTTTCAGAACTGCAAAATTATCCTGCACTAATCCCAAGTAGTTTTTTTCCCGAAAACGGGACCGTTTCGTAAGGGGTCAAGGCCCGTTTTTAACGAAACGAAACCTACTACTGTATCATCGCGGTTCGCTGTCAGAGGGACATGTGTAGTCGTCTGGACGCACGCTGTACGGGCGGTACAGGTGTACCATGTTTATTTCTGCCGTCTAAGGGTGGTCACTTGAGGAGCTATTAATAGCTCTATACCCCCACCACCCAAACATTTCTTTTGGAGGATGATAAAAAGCGCTACGTACGCACTCGATGAACTCTCCCATGGCCTACCATATGGTAACTTTTTTACAAAAGAAAAGTATGGCAACACGAAAAACTGCAAGTTCGTCGATTTTGGGTTTATCTATAACCCATTCATAGCTGAAAAAACTTATCCCACACTAACTCCAAGTGATTTGCCCCCCTAAACGGGGGACCAGTTATTAACCCCTCAAGAACCGGCCCCCCGTTTTTGGAGACAAACTACTTGGAATTAGTGTGGGATAATGTTTTCAGTTCTGTATGGGTTAAGAAGCTCGATCATTCAGAAAAAAAAAAAAAAAACAGCCAAAAAAATTGCTAAATATATACCTCTATCGTATACGAAGTATAGAATATATAGAACGACCCACTTAGTCGTCTGGTGGACATACTAACTGTACTGCTGTACGTACGTACTGTAGTTCCTCGCGTGTACTTTGTTTACCTGGTGTGCGGTATTATAGAGCGGCACAGACAACAACAGAACAGCAACAAAAATAAAAATAAGAAAAACCTTGCTTGTTCTATCTTTGTTTTACCGGGGTCTTGGTTTTTGGAGGGAGTTAGTGATTGCGGGGACAAAAGGGTACATAGAGGGGTCCGGGTTGGAGAGTTAGAGAGGTCGAGAGGCCTGGGTTTGGGTTCAATCTGTAGTAGGGGGCTTGATTGAAGTTTTCGAGGTTAAGAAAGATCAATCTGGGCGGAAAAATAAAAGCATCTCACTAGTGTGATGGTGTTACCTGCTGAGCTATAGGGGTAAAAGATCGATCGATTACCCAGCCCAGGGATCGATTACCCAGCCCAGGGTAATCCTTATAACACTCCCCCCCCCTCTGAGCGGCGGGATATTTGGGACGTCGGTACCGTATACGGCCGTACGTTGACCTACCCGCTCCGTTTCAATACCTGGGGAAACCAGGGAGACGTGTTTTTTGGGGACGCACGCGCAAGCGTTTCTGAAAAAAGAAACGTTCGAAGTGAGATTCGAACCTGTGTCCTCGACGACGTCAAATGTGAGGGTATTACCTGCTGAGCTATAGGGGTAAAAGATCGATCGATTAACCAGCCCAGGGTAATCCTTATAACACTAGGTTATCAAAAATGAATACGTACGTACTGGGTACGAGGACGAAAACGTACTGGGTACGATGACCAAAACGTGTAGTGGGTACGACGACCAAAACGTACTGAGTACGAAAATGAAAAAAAGTGATCCTTTTGTATATTTGCGCCCCATGAGTGATAGTGTGTTCAGGCAGCCACGTTTGTTAGTTAAGAACATCTTTCTCTTCTTTCGGAGTGAAGTGTGTATGAGTGATCAACGTTGAATCTCCTCATTATTGATGATGGCAAACGCAATCATAATACGTACTACCAGGTACCTATTAATAGTATGAGTAACACTGGGATATTTTTTGGAGTGGTTGGCGTTGGTTGTTGTGCAATTAGAGTGTGGGGTAGCTTTGTTGTCGCTTTGTTTTTTCGTTTTTTTCAATCGTTGTTCTAACCATGGAACCACACGGCGGGGGCGGGGGCGGCGGGGGCGCGGGGGGCGGGGGGGTACTCATGTCATGCGTATGGCCGTAGTCGTATGACCGTAGACCCTCGCGCCCCTCCAATGCCGGGACGTAGAGGGGGGAGAGGGGGGTCATGTTTTATCATATATCCTATACTAATAGTAGTATTGCCGTTGCCACCCGACAATGATGTGTATATGGCATGAAGTTCAACTGTGATCACGCATAAGCACGAAGTGAGACGTGGAAGTGTGGAGGGGCTTAATCTTTGTTTTTACCCATCCGCCGGAAGATATACATGTTAAAAAAAAAATCAGCCATATCGTGTGCCCGAACTCCGAAAATATTTAATTAACTCTATTTCTTGTACGAAATAATAAAATTGGAAATGCGATCTATAATAATTATGTTATTGTTTTGTCCGGATTGCACCCCCGCACCTGAAAATAATACCAGGTAATTAAACATCAACACCTTTTTTATGCACTCCGAAAGAAAATAAACCAACCAGGAGAAAAACAAAGTGACAGGAGGGGTCTCGCTGCACAGAATCTACTCCCTCTTCAGTAGGACGCGTGGCCTACGATAGAGGAACTGTACCTTTTTTTGACTGTATCTTTTTTTGGCTGAAAACGTTTTCTGAACTCCTTACCTTAACCCTTTTAGGGACTGCAGACCCGTTTTTGGGGGACAATCCACTCTAATTATAAGTAATTTGTCCCCAAAACGGGACTCCATTCCTATAAGGGTTAAAACCAAAATCGTCGGAATTCCATAATAGTGTTGCAAAACTTTTCGTTGTATCGTTAGGCCATCGTATTATTCATCGGGTATACGTACGTACATATATAGCACTTTCGATTTCCCTCCAAAATCAGGTTCTGACTTGGTTTTAGTATAGAGCTCCTCAAGCGACGACGCCTGCCACGGTGATATATAGAGGTGATGCACCATGATACTTTTTTTTCTGAGGGTGGGTTGGTGACTTAAGCTGCTCTATTCTATTAGTAAGTCGAAAACTGATTTTGGAGGGAAACTAAAAGTGCTACTACTGCTGCTACTGTAGATACGACCCGCGTCGAACAATCCCAATAACGCCCATGTGTAAAATGAAAAATCCTGCAACAAAAAAAATAAATGAAAAGACCGGCGAGTTTGGGTGTAAGGAGGCTTTAATAGATCGTTCAGAAAGCGTGTCAGCCAAAATAAGGTATACCCTACACCTATATACCGTACCAGGTACGTAGCACGCGACTGACCACCCTTACCTGCTCCCGGCTTGCGCTATTGTTGTTGGCATGTTAATGGGATGGAGTGTGGCACTGCACCCCACACCCCTCAGACCACGACACACTCGACACACACTCGACACACACTCGACACAACGCACACACGACACACACGGCACACGTGCTAGTATATGCCATGCCGCCCACGACCAGCCACGACGGCCACGCCCGGACGTATGTATGCTACGGATAGAGGTATATGATAGCACCTTTTCTCTGAAATAATTTCTGAATGATCGGGCTCCTTAACCCCTTCAGAACTGGAAAAAAAAATCCCACACTAATTCCAAGTAGTTTGTTCCCAAATAGGTGGGACCAGTTCTTCAAAATCGTCGGAAAGTTAATGATTTTGTTGCAATATTAATAGTTTCATTACTTCCGTCGCAGGTGTATATTTATGCTCGTACGTATATAGGACCCTGGAATCGACCGAAACACAACAACTCTCTCATGTGAACAACGTTGAACACAACGAGGAACTATACCCCTGAGCCCGCGGGAAAAACGCCGGACAAAGACTTGCCTTTTTTTTTCTCCTTCCAAGACTGTGGAGACTGGCAAAGCGAATGATATACGTACTCATTCGATTGCGATACCAACACATTTCATGATGTTGTTGCAATAGTTTTCATTGTATACTCGGGGGCAAAAACAGGTTTTGACTACTGCAGGTATAGAGGTCCTCAAGTGACGACCCTCAGAATAAAGGCGGTGCACCTATCTATATATGCTATACCCGTAAGCATGCGTAGAAACAAATCTGCGTGGTTCAGATCGACTAGAATCGGTGCACGAATAAGAAAGTGTGTCAGGCGAAAAGGCTTTTTTATACCCAGATCTCCAAAAGGATTAAAAAAAAAAAAAAATCCAGACATTAAATGGAAACGGTCCCTGTATGTATCAGGACTGCACTACTCCCGTTTAAGGAAAAAAATACTTGGAATTAGACTGCGGCTCCCTATCGTAGGACTGTACTACTCCCGTTTAAGGGACGAATTACTTGGAATTAGACTACACCCCCTTCAGTAGGACTGCACTACTCCCGTTTAGGGGACGAACTACTTGGAATTAGACTGCACCCACTGCGCTACTCCCGTTTAGGAGGGAAATTACTTGGGATTGGAGTCGGATTTCGGCTAATAAACGTACGACACAGCAGTGCCATCTCATCGTGCAAGAGTTATAACGATACGGTGGCAGCATCTATCTGGTTAGGAAGAGCAAGCACAGCTTATATTATGTACGCCGTACAGTAGAGCAGCAAGGAAGGAGTAAAGACAGCAAATGGAGTACACAAAGCTCAAGTGTAACAACACTGGGTGGTCAGTTGCCGGCCTTCCAAGCCCGTACGTACTATTGCACAAGCCGGAAGAAAAGTAGGGGTACAGAATGGAGTAGACTTTGTGTACGAGAGTGCGCTCTTCTTTTTGTCTTTTTGTTTCTTCTTCTTCTGTGGTTTTCTTATATCGGAGTGCTATGAGTGATCACAGTTGAAGCTCCTTCCTGTTATATACCACTCTGTACCGAAATATAAGCACATTTTAGAGTTTACTATTCAATTAAAAAGTTGATTATATTTCGGGAGAGTGATACATACACAACACTCGGATGGCAAGTATAATGATACTACGGGAGAAGAGCGAGCACAGCATTGAAAATGAGAAGTGAAAACATGCACCCAACTAAACCAAGAGAGGAGGTATTACCAGGTGTACTGCGTATCCGATAACGGGACGAGATAAAATGATTACCAGGTATTGTGTAAAAATGGAATGGTCTACTCCTAATACGAAGTGCATACGTAGTTAGTCTGTGTACGCGGCTGTCCGGGCATGTTCATGTTTTTTTCGTTACTAATGTGTTCGTTCCGTTTCGTGGTATGTAATACTTGAATGAAGGTATAATGTATAATGTAACGCATAAAAATGTTAAAAAAAAAACTACGTACGCGTACAAAGCAGCAGTTCTTCGTTGTGTATAATGGTATAATGTAATTTTGGCACGGAATGAAGCTATATACATATAATATATACTTATTATGTAGGAAAGCAGAGGCCCCACTATCCATCATCAGGCATTGCAGCTTGTGTGTGTGTTTTCTTCACATTAAACCTTCCTTTCTACCCGTCGACGCTTGTGCATGCCGGTGAAACACATATCACACATACTGCTGTATTTTACCAGTACACAGATTATACACACTGCTGGCATATACAAACACATACCATACGTACCTGGTACATGCATGGCAGTGCATGCGTAACAGGTACCAGGTACACTAGATATATCCCCCGCACGTAGCACACGCGACGGAAGGATCACACTAATAAGCTTGCAAATCTGAGTTTCGACAGAACGAGATCTCACCGTTTAAGTGTCGTCTTCATGTTTTCACTTAAACCGCGTATCATACTAAGTATTATCATACTAAGTATGCAAGTTACAGCTATTACCGGGGACCAGGGTAAGCAAAATTCGACGAGAGTTGACGAGGGAAGAGAGTGCTGAAATCTTCTCGCGATAAAAATGCAAGGCAAGAACCGTACACCTGTGTTGCACTGCCCACAAAATAATCGTGATTTGGCCAAATTTACTTTCAGCAATCGACAACTGGAACAACAATACCCCAGTTTTTTTCCTGTGGGAAAATATGCAATCCACCACAGCTCCATCAATATCGTCGATCCGGATATCTCCCGCCCCTCAAAATACTCCTTGACGCACCCACAGCAGTGTGGCAAAGTGGCAGCCGATTCCGTGGCCTCTACGGTGCGCGACCTCGTCGATGAAGTTTGAAAATGTGGTTCCATGTCGTTTTTCTTGTACTGTAAACAAGTTGTTTTTTACAGCTCAAAACGAATATTTTTCTCGAAAAATATGAATACGAGTACTCGTATACAGCAGGAAACAAATGACTGCGTTTTTGTACACGATTCTTTGATTTTTGAGGCACACTTCTGAGGCCGATTACGCCGTCTGTAGGATCGATCCCGATATCTCCCGCCCCTGAAAACCTTCCTTGCATATATACACGGGCACAGGAAGAGTTCTGGGCGATTTCGTCCACGCCTTCCACCGCGACCTCGGCCGTGAAGATTGCCTAAACAGGCGGCATAATTGCTTCGACCGAAGCTGCTACCTGCTTCCATCTGCAGGAAACTGAATTAATCCAACTCTAGGAGGATCAAGCACAATCAAGCTACCGAACAGGCTCTACCATGACTTGATTGAGTTGCTCTGCGTGTGGTGTGTCATTTGGAGGCTTCTGTGGGGAGCACGGTGTCTGTGAAAAAGGCCTTGTTCGGGGCTGATATTGACCCAACCCCGTTTTCCACAAATCAGGCGTTATCTGAAAGTACTTTTTTCTCACTTTGTGGGCAGTGCAACACAGGTGCGTAGTGGGGGAGGAGGAGGGAGAGGAGCCTACGTTGTGACCCCGGATCTGAGTTACGACTAGGGGGGGGAGAAAGACGGAAGTGCGAAGATAATAAATGGGATGGACAAAAAAAAAAAAAAAAAAAAAAAAAGTAAATATAACCAAATATTGTTACGTAGTAAAAATAGGTATATATATAATTATATAGGTTTTAGTGAGTGCCGTAGGTCCTATTTACTAGTGTTTACTATGCTCCACCGTATTAGTAGTACCTTGCATGTAACACAAAACAACATACCTGGTATAATATTCATACATGTAAATATATACGTACATCTGTTTGTATTTATTTTTCCCTTGGGGAAAACCCAAGATAAAAACGAAAAAAAAAAAAACGATGTAAATTCCTTCCGTTGGATTTCTTCTTCGGGAGTGCTTCTGAGTGGACAACGTCGACGCTCATGCTATTTTTGTATGATATATATAATAATAATAAAATGTATTCTTCTCTCCTTGGGGAAAACCCAAGATAAAAACGAAAAAAAAAACGAAGTAAAATTCCTTCCGTTGGGTTTCTTCTTTGGGAGTGCTTCTGAGTGGACGACGTCGACGCTCATGCTATAAACATTGATAGTCGAATGCCAAGGATAAGACTATTACTTATTAACCCTTTTAGAACTGCAGTCCCGTTTTGGGGACAAACCACTCTAATTCTAAGTGATTTGTCCCCAAAACGGGACTCCAGTCCTATAAGGGTTAATAGTATTACGGTGGACTTTAGTAAGTAGGACCTGCGGTACACACTAGAGCCTATATATTTACCTATTTCCCTATTTTTACTAGCATTTAGTTGGTCCTATTTACTATCATAATGGCCCTCCGTAATAACAAAAATGTAATGACATACGAGTATACCACACAGTAAAACTCGTAGTAGGTGTAAACATGTAACAGCCCTCATCTGTATTTTGTGTGCACAATGTAGCCGGTCGCCCCTGTGGTCTAACGGGTAACCACGACGAGAAGCCTGCTAGGTTGGAGGTCGAGGGTTCGAGTCTCCGTATTATGGAGATTCTTATTATCAAATGACACCAACTGTCGAGAGAGCGCATAATATATAGCCTGTGGTAAGCACACAGTTCGACGAGAGATGACGAGGGAAGAAAGTGCTGAAGTCTCCTCGTGATGAAAATGCAAGGCAAGAACCGTAGTGGGGGGAGGATGGAGAAGAGCCTACGTTGTGACCCCGGAGCTGAGTTACGACTCATGAAGGAGAGAGAAAGGAAGGGCGGAGACAATAAACGGGAGGGGAAAAAAAAATAATGTAAAATAAAATGTACGCATCATCACTCATCGTCGCCGGCTATATACATACACGCGAGGGACACGGGGTAACACCAGTCAGCAGCACCGCACCGCTCCACATGGCA
This sequence comes from Saccharina japonica, assembly GCA_008828725.1. Classification (NCBI taxonomy): domain Eukaryota; class Phaeophyceae; order Laminariales; family Laminariaceae; genus Saccharina; species Saccharina japonica. The sequence continues at coordinate 829,868 of MEHQ01002596.1, read as the reverse complement.
ACCAACAACGCACGAACCCTGTGTACATAATGTATACCTGGTGTACATATGCCTGCATACACATATACATATACATACATACACCCGCCATGATGGGTGCAGCACCATCACACTACTACTACTATTACTACTACTACTACTACTACTACTACTACTACTACTACTACTACTACTACTACTACTACTACTACTACTACTACTACTACTACTACTACTACTACAGCAGTAGCGGTCCCTGTATAGTGCCGGTTGAGTAGGTCGTGCCGGCTGCCCGCTATAGTGCCTGTGGAATCGCTTGGCACATATGGGATTCACCAGTGTGGTACATAGCGTGCGGAGTACACATTGCCGGTTGACCATATAGTGCCGGTATTATTGACTGGCGCATACCGGCACTATACAGGGACCACTCGTGTAGTGGTAGTGCCTATCATAGATACTGTAGTGGTGGGTATAGTGTCACGCAGAAAGAGGTATCGCGGTATATAGACTCACGCACACGCGTACCTAAATGTTTGCCTTGGGTATGATTATCATATTTGCCATCCGACAATGTGCAGCATGAGCTTCAACGTTGATCACCACTCACAACATTCCCGAAAGCAGAAAACCACGGAAACAAAGGAAACCTATGCGCAAAGTCTAACTTCCTCCTATCTATGTCTACTTCCCGCCAAGCTTTATCCACAATAATCCATTTGTTGTCCTTGCTGCCTCCTTTTCTCTAAATGCTTTCTTTACGTTTCGTTCTTGAGTCAATGAGGATGAGAGATGATGAGCAGGCATGTGGTCGTCCTGCTAAACTATACTTTTCCTTCAACTTTGTCTGAGGGGGATGGGTGGTTGTAAGGGCATGTTTGACGCTTTTTTTCTGGCCGATTTGAGCTCACTCAATTAGGGCCCGTTTTAACGAAGAAGAAAAATAAATCCAATTTGGAAAAAAAAAAAAAAAATCAAATCCGCTTTTCATTGGTCAACACACGCACCAGCACCAAAGATTAGGATCTTGGGGCATAATATTTGGTGCTGGTGCGTGTGTTGACCAATGAAAAGCGAATTTGAATTATATTTTTTCCAAATCGAATTTATTTTATACTCGTTAATTCGGGCCCTAAGCGTTGAACTTCCACGCATGATGAGTGTACGACACATCTCAGCCATCCACCCCATCACAATCTACATACCACTCTACCGAAATATAAGCACCGTTTTGGTGTTTTGATTGAATAGTAATGTACCAAATATGCTTATATTTCGGGGCAGAGTGGTATATATAGCATATCAAATAATAAGTGGAATGACTACAGTAGTATTTACGTTCAATATCGGAGGAAGATATCGTAGGAGTATATGCCAAGAAACGGCAAACCCATAACGCTATAAATAAGACCGGTATTGGTTGATGTATTGCTGTTATCTGTTATTATGTTTGCCGTATATCCGACTGTGCAGCATGAGAGCTTCACTTCAACCTGGACCAACTTGCACTCTCGCTTCAACGTCCATGCTATCAAGGATACCGTGGCATTGACATGTAGGAACTCGCGCAGAGCAAGATATGCCGTAAAAAAATAGCATCGAGTCATTCACAGAGGGATGCGACCGACTGCATTTTTACGGTAGGACCACAGATTCTGTTACAAAGGGCCATAGTAAATAGAACCAAACATTGTTAGTGAAAATAGGTGAAATATGTAGGTTTTTGGGTGTACCGTACGTCCTATTTACTACTGTACGGTTCCCCTGTACAGTACCGGCCCGCTCATAAGAAACCGGAAATCGGGCTTAGGCTGACTTTCTTATTTTGAGAAAGGGGTGTGTGTCCCACACTAACTTCAGTATAATAGCTGTCGAGTTTCTTATTTCCCCCGTAATGTTTAGGCTGAGTTTCTTGTGGGACACTTTCTTATAAGAGGGCCGGCAGTGTCCTCTATCGCGGGGGACCATAGTAAATAGAACCAAAAATTGTCAGTAAAAAAAGGTGAAATGTGTATTGGTAGGTTTTTGTGTGTACCGTAGGTCCTATTTACTAGCGTTTAGTATGGTCCCCCTGTACTGTAATAGTAACAGCTCTTCACTTGAGAGGCTCTCTATCGCACCCAACAACTGACCCAAATTAAATCACCTAATAAGAGAAACAATCCCACCGCTTAGGGCCCATATTAACGAATATAAAATAAATTCAATTTGGAAAAAATAAAATTCAAATTCGCGTTTCATTGGTCAACACACGCACCAGCATCAAAGATTAGGATCTTGGGGTATAATCTTGGGTGGTGGTGCGGGTTCTGACCAATGAAAAGCGGATTTGATTTTTTTCTTTCCAAATTTAATTTATCTGTTCTTCGTTAAAACGGGCCCTTACGCATTGATAGGTACTACCCAACGAATGAATATCACGGGGGACCCATGACAAATAAATAGGACCTACCGTAACCACTGAAACCTACTTGTAGTTATACAGTACGGGACACCTGATAAGAAACAGGCCACTAAGAAAGCCAGGCTGAGATTTAGAGGAATATTTAGAAATTCGGGAGTCGTTATATTGAAATTAGTGTGAAAAGCACCCTCTCTCAAATAAGAAATCCAGCCTGCGCCAGATTTTCTGTTTCTTATTACGAATAGGTGTCCTGTACTGTAGATTACTATAATGAAATTCCACTGATCTCGGGCTAAGGACCCGTTTTAACGAAGAAGAAAAAAAATCAAGTTTTGAAAAAAAACATACTCAAATCCGCTTTTTTATTGGTCAACACACGCACCAGCACCAAAGATTAGGATCTTGGGGCATAATATTTGGTGCTGGTGCGTGTGTTGACCAATGAAAAGCGAATTTGAAATTTATTTTTTCCAGATTGAATTTATTTTATACTCGTTAATTCGGGCCCTAAGATGCCCCTTCCTTCAGACCAAAAAAAAAATCAGACAAAAAAAATGCTCTTACCTCTATTATTATTAGTAGCTTTGCCATCCGACAAATGTGCAGCATGAGCTTCAACATTGGTCACTCATAACATTCCTGAAAGCAGAAAACCACGTAGCACGCGTCTTATTAACCCATTCAGAAATGAAAAAAAAAACCACACTAATTCCAAGTAGTCTGTATCAAAATATGTGGGACCAGGAACGTGGAATAGCGCACCCTATTATATCATAAGTAATATATATATATATATATAAGTGGGGGGGGGGGGGGGGGGACGATGCTGCTGTAGTCGAATGGAGATTGCGGGCGTGTAGTTCAGTTTTGGACACGCATAACATGCTGTAGGGATTTTAGGTGTACCTCTTCGGACTTGTGTATCCTTTCCCTGCTAAGTGTACGTGTTCTTTAGGATTCTCTGATGGCTCTATAGCACTTTTGTGACCACGGGCCGTGATCTTGCTATAGATCAGACTATAGGGATTAGCTACTGAAACGAATTTAAAACAACAACAACAACAACAACAACAACAACAACAACAACAACAACAACAACAACAACAACAACAACAACAACAACAAGATATATATAATATATTATATATATATATGCAGAAAGTGGGCGCATCACCTCAGATCAGACTTCGTGGACGATCGCGGAGTGGTGGTTTTGCTCAAGATCTAACGAGCACAATTCGACGAGAGTTGACGAGGGAAGAAAAGGGCTGAAATCTTCTCGCGAAAAAAAATGCAAGGCAAGAACCGCAGGTAGGTGGGGGAGGAGGGAGAAGAGCCTACTTTGTGACCCCGGATCTGAGTTACGACTAGGAAGGAGAGAGAAAGGAAAGGGCGAAGATAATCAATGGGATGGGGGGGGGGGAAAAAGAGTATATTATATATGTGTATATATACACAGCAGTATATATGAAGGAAAAAAACATAAGCTTTGAGATCGATTTTTTTCCTCGCGAAACTCAGGTTTGCAAGCTGTGTGTCATATCAGGTATCAGGTCATATATACTTCGATCGACGTTCCACGGGCTGTGCAGTTTTATAGCGATTTACATTTAGCGGATACAGAGGCTCATGTCTGCAATAATAATGAAGAATTTTGGAGAAGAAGTTTAGAAAGGACTGCATGCATTACTTTTGGTTACACCATCACCATCCCTAGTACCTAACTCCACCCGCCCAAGCATCTAACGCTCCGCGGACTCCTGCAGCAAAAAAAAAAGAGGCCGATACACAATACAGCAGTATCGTCTGCCGGTATAGTTTACAGCGCGGTCCTTCGCGAGAGAATATATTGGAACGAGGACTATCCCAGCCCCCGTGTCATAACCTACCCGTCGTGATGTCGATCGCGACACACCACCACACCAACAAAATTAAAGCCGCGGCAAAACAAAAAGCTACCACTACTGTAGCATCATCAGGGAGAGACCCATAACATCCCTCCCTCAAAGGCGCTGAAAACAAAAAAAAAACAAAACAATTTCGTTTTCCTTTTTGTTTGTTTGTTTGTTCTTCCTTCATTTCTTCAGAGCCTGACTTTCTTTACACATCTATACATAGCATACCGTAAAAATAGTAGTACAACCGGCCGACCCGTCTGCTGCTACCTACCCTCCGACACGACACTGCGAACAGCAGTTTACTCACTGCCCTGTTTTGTTTTTTTCTTCACCTCTTCTAATAAAAATACGAAGAAAAAAAGAAAAGAAAAAGAAAACAGAAAACTAAAAAGAAAGGAAAAGCTCATGCGTAAACCCCACGCACGAGCCCCCCCCCGCCCCCGCCGCCCATCGGACTCATCTCCTAACCGCTACTAGCCAAAGGCACACAAGTGGCCTCCCGCAACAGAGACTAAGAACCGGCCGGGGTTATTCAAAGGTACAAAAAAACGCAACAAGAAGACCGAAAAAAATACGAAAAACGATTAAAAAAAGCACACACACACAGACACACACGGACACCTCTCAACTACCCTCCCTCCCCCCCGAAAAAAAAAAAAAAACTTTTGAAACGGCAACAACGCATCCCATCACAAAATACACACGCTCCGTTGCGCTCAGAACAGGGAAAGTGGGGAGCGGCGGGGGGGGGGGGGGGGAGGGGTTGGGTTTGCTGTTGTAGGGGCTGGGATGGTCACTTACGAGGGCGCCTTTGGTCAAGAGGCGCAGGAAAAACTCGTCGTCGTATGGGTACTTGACAGTACGAAGCGGCACCCCCGCCCTCCACCCCCCCCCCCCCCCCCCCCCCCCCCCCTAAAAACCATCCTCTAGTACTGTACGAGCGCGGAATATGTGTGTGTGCTTTTTTTCCCGAGTTGCTTTTATTTTTCGATGTTTTTTTTCGTGTTTTCACACATCTCGCAGATCGTGATCTCGATCATCTAGATCCTATATTTGCCGTGGTGAAAGGTGGTGTGCAAGAGCCGTATGATACAGATCCCACCGCGGCGAAACCACGAGCGCTAAGAGCCGTGCTACACCAGGCGATCCCTCCCCCACCCCCCCCCCCAAGGCAAAACACGATCTAGTTTCTCGTGCGGATGACAATAAAATCAGGGAATCTATCTCCCGCCCGACAAAATCTAGACCAGTGCAAATGGGAGGGGGGGGGGGTCTATCTGGTATTATGTCCAATGCGTGGAGGGAAGAATTTCGACCAACTTTTTCCGAAAGCTCGAGATCGCTACGAGAAAGAAACGTACGTAGTAGCGCGATGTGCTATAATCGCGAAATGCTTCGTTTTTTTTTTCAAGAAGGTTGCTAATAACCAACCTCCCGAAGCACCCGTAACGGACTCGTAGCCGCTATGGTACTACACCGTTATTTCAAACGTAACCACCGAAAACCGCCACCATCACCAAAAAAAAAAGTAGAAAAAAAAAAAAAAAAAAACCGCACCGATATCACAAAAGCCACAGGCCAAAAGACTACTACTTACTGCCTGCCACGCCCACGAGAAAACGCAAAAAAGGGCGTAAAACCCCGTTGTGCCGACAGACGGGACTCCATCTTGCGAAGAAAAGCACATCGAAGGCGGGAATAAAACTTTGCGCAGGATAGGGCCTCCACCAAGAAACCCGATCGATGCCGCCATGATGTTGAAAACACACAAAAAATGAAAATACAAAAAACATGGTAAGAAAAAATAAACCAAGACAGCAGAAAAAAACGAGCTGTTAAGTAGTAAAAAAATGCGAGCCAGGACTATTAAGTCAAACTTCCGAAAAAAAAAAATCCCAATTACGTCAAAAGACAAACTTTCCTGCGGCCCGCCCCTCTCTCCCTCCCCCCAATAACCCGCCCCCTCTTCACGAATCGCCGAAACAGCCCCACCGATAGCAAGTAAATGGAAGAGCCTATAATGATCGGAACCGCCGGCCTCCTCCTCCTTCTCCTGTGGTCGGCGTCCTCTCTGCTCTCGAAAATAAAGTTAAAAAATTGCCCCTGGGGCTGTGAAAGTCCGCCCTACCCCCCCCGCCCCCCCCCCCCCCCCCCCCCTGGCGGGGGGGGGGGGGGGGGGGGGGGTCGGGGCGGACAGAAAACCACGCGTGTTTCGCGGATATGTACGCGCCACACAGCGGAAGATAAAACAGATTCGCGCACACAAAACCAACAAAAAAAAACAAAAAAAAACACACACACACACACCCTCCCCGAAGAGCGTGAAAGCAGCGCATTTATTCCCCCGAAAAATAAACATGAAATATAATGGAAAAAAAAACAGTATATGTCACATACTGTAGCAGCAGTCGTCCCATTCGCTGCGTCTTTTATGTACACTCTCCAGCGGGGTAGAACCCACCCACCCACCCACCCACCCACCCACCGCTCGGACCCCCCCCCTCCCTGCCCCTTTACCCCCCCACCGTTTTTTGTTTTTAGTTTCACGACCGCCGCGTGTCGAAGCATACACCGCTCCCTCCCAACTGCCACCCTTGTGCGGGTAATCACGCCTTCAGCCAATACCAGCCTAGCCTAGCCTAGCCTAAGCATAGTAGCCGCGTACCGGGATGCATAATATAACTACCAGGTATGCCTTACGACAAAAAAAAAAAAGAAAAAAAAAGAAAAGAAAAGAGCCGGACGAAAAAACACACAAAAATGATCGAAAACGTGGCGTAATGTGGGCATGAGAAGGGGAGAAGGAACGTCACCCAGCCGTCCACACCCCTCGACCCCCCCCCCCCCCCCCCCCCCCCCCCCCCCCCCCCCACCCAAGAAAATCAAAAACCAATCCGAGGAAAACTTTTCCCGACTCTCGCGCAAATTTTCGCCAAGATGGAGGGAAATGCCGCACCAAAATGAGCAAAAAGCGAAAACAGCCCAAGCCGGTTGTGTTTTTGCTTCTTTTTTTTTTGTTGTTGTTGTTTTTGTTTCTGGCCCCTCAAAAGAGTCGCGACGTGCGAGAGGCTATCGAATCACCCCCGCCTCATATGACAAGTCACGTTTTGCGTGTACCTATGCTAAGACGTGTGTCATGGCGGGCAGAATGGCCAACAAAAAACGTTATACTGTACTACTGCATACGATGTACGCGCGCGCGTGCGCGGGGGGGGGGGGGGGGGGGGGGGGGCGGGGGGGGGGGGGGGGGGGGGGGGGGGGGGGGGGTCTGCGACCCGCTCTTTGCTACATCGCACCATATGTGACTCTCTTGTTTTCTGTGCTCTTGGCTGCCCCGCTTATACTTCCACCACTTCCATCATCACCACCACCATCACCACTACCACCACCACCGCCACTGCACCCTGCCCCCCGTTACTTCTATAGCACCACCCACTACCATACCGCTCCTGTGTAATAGCGTGCAACGCCGTGCACTCTAAACCGCACGCACGCGCACGGGTACAGCGAAAAGCCGGCCGGCGCCCCCCTAGCCACTTCGAGGCGAGGGCAAAAGCATCTGGGCGCGGGGGGAAAAAAAAGAGCCAACTACGTAGTACCCTCCCTCCCTCCAACCCCCCCACCCCCCCTCTCCCCCCTGAGGGAAAAGATCAAGGCGTCGTCTCGACAAAAACATGGAAAATCCCAAGCCAAGTCAAACCCAGACGCCCAGTTAAAAACGTCTGTACCGGAAAAAACACGCCTGGCAACACAAACAAAACCAAAAGAGGACGTTTGACAAGCAACCGGGTAGGGGGAGTTAGAATCGGTGACCCCGGCCGGCGGTGCCCTGCGAGACGAGGAGGCTGGCTACGTGCGCGTTCCAGACAAAAAAAAAAAGTTCCGGTGGTAATCCTCGAAAAAAAAAAAAAAAGGCGTTACGCTAGCGGCCTGCTGCTCTCTCGTCGCTCGTGGCGGCAGCGACCACCACCCCCAAACCGTTCACTAAAAGCGAAAAAAAAAACAAGATACACACGCGACCTTTGCGATTCCAAAACCCCGCCCACCTCTAAACAGCAGGGTGGACGGGGCAGGCGTAAAAAGGACAGGAAGGCTCAGGGGGGCGGGGGGGGGCAGAACACACGCTGTGGAAAGCGGAGACGTGCGTGCAGCCCAACGCCAAAACAGCTCGTCTTCGTAGTTTCTTCCAAGACACGGACTACCGATACTATACGGCACACGCTCACCAACGCGGGAGCATCGAGGAGATTAAAAGACGCTGAGAAAGTCCCACAGGAGGAAAAAAAAGGGGAACGAAGCGCCATGGGAAGGGGGTGGGGAGGGGACAGGGAAAACAAAAAAACAAGAAAAAAAAAAACGAAACGAAACGGAGCAACCGAGATGCCTTGGAGCGGCCCCCTCTATTGTGTGTGTTTTAGCGAGAATGCGGAATCGTCAATCTCCCAGGTCTATCCAAAAAACCCATCGCAGTTAAGAGCTCTAACTTTCCCCCCCTTTTTCCCCCAACGAAAAAACCCAAGTAAAATATGAAACCCATCTTGAAAAAAAAAACACAAAAAAACAAAAACGAAGAAAAACATATACAATACAAAAAAAACTTAACTCACAAGCACGCACAGAAAAACGCGAACGAACGAACGTACCTACACGTACGTACGTACGCACGCACTCGGCGTGCTGCTTCCCTCCCCTCCCCTCCCCTCCTCCCCTTGCAGGAAATAAACGGTCGAAAACAAACCGCGAAACACGCTCGCAAAACAAAAAACGGAAACAACATGAAAGCACCAAAACCCCAGCACCCTTCGTCTTCGAAACAGAGGACGCTTGCCCCCGGCTTTGGGGGGCGGGGGGGGGGGGGGGGCTACGAAAAAAAAAAAAAAATGATCTACACTCCCGTTATACCCCTCACCCCCCCCCCTCCCGCCGGACATGCAACTATAACATATTCGCCGCTTGAATTGACAATACAGAGGCGTAAACTCTCCCTCCCCCCCCCCCCCCCACCTCCCTCTTTCTCCGCCCTTGTTATTACCGGAACTCCCTCGTGCACACCCCTTGCCCCATCTCTACTTACGCATGGATCGTTTATTTCTAGAGGCCAACCTAACCCCCCCGACCCCCCCCCTCCCTACCCGGACCGAGAAGACGCGAAAAACCTCTTCTCAAACTCCCTCCGTACTCTGCCCTTAAGTTACGCCACACGCCCACACCCCAAGGAGAGAACGGAAAAGACAACCCAGATTCTCGAAAAAATTAAAGTGCGGGGCGGTGGCCGCGGCAAAAGACGAGCTGGGGGTGTGGCTAGGTGGGGGAGGGGGGGGGCGCCTTGGTGAGAAACAAAAAAACTTGTTTTGGGAAGTCGGACATCCCCGATCGTTCCTGTCGAATGTAATTGTATCATCCCCGGTAATTTCTTCCCTTTAGCTCTGTTGTATCGTCAAGGTTTCTTTCTTGTTGATAAAGGGTCGCCGGCAGCCATTGCGGCCCAGCGGCGACACATTGCGCGCGTCACAGACAAGTCATCAAGCATCATCATCGTCACCGGTGGCGGCGGCAACCAATTACCGACGACGACGACGACGATCAAAACACCGACACCAATCGTCACCGACGGCCATTCATACCGACGATAGTCATCGCCGACAACAAATCATCACCGACGGAAATCAACGCCGACAACGACCAATCATCACCGACAGCGACCAATCATCACCGACAACGAGCAATCATCACCGAAAGCGACCAATCATCACCGACAACGAGCAATCATCACCGACAACGAGCAATCATCCCCGACGACGAGAAATCATCACCGACAACGACCAATCATCACCGACAACAACCAATAAATCACCGACAACATCCAATCATCACGGACAACAACCAATGAATCACCGACCGACCGGTAACAACCACCTCCCTCCGCCCACCCGCCCAAACCAGGCCACCCCCCTCCGCCCCCCCCCCCCCCTCCCATTCCACCAACGCTAGCACCACGTACCCGGCCTGTCAACCGCAGCACTGTCCTCGATGCCGTACCAGTCCGAAGCATGGTGATGCTCGTCAGCCATGAAATGCTCCTCCGTCATGAAATCTACCCGCGATGATCGCAACCTAGACCTCCCCTCGCTCTGCTCGTCTTCGTCGTTGAAGGTCATGCTGCTCGTCGCTCCGCTATTGCGGAGGTCTCGTGGTCCCAGGAAGAGGCAGGCTTCGATGGTCGCGTAGTGCGCCGAGGCCCGGAAGTCCCGGAGTGATGTGTGCGCCATCACTGCGGGGTTTTTTTTCAGTTTTTTTTTTCCGTGTTTTTTTCGTTTTTGACAGTTTCGAAAGAGAAGGAAGAAACAACAAAAAAAACGGGCAAAAAAAAGAGCGTGGATGGATGACACAGGTTAGTTAGTTAGAGGGGGGAGGGTGTGTGTGCGGAGGGCGATGGTTGCTCTGTCACGTTCGATTGGCGGTTTGCTGGTTGTGCTATCATATAGATTTACATATTATCCTGGCATAATATTGGTGTCCTGCTGGTGTCATACTGGTGGTATCGTATTGGTATATTATGGGTATCGTACTGGTGTCATTTGGGTGTCATACTGGGTACCGCACAGGTATTATATGTACTGCTGTATCATACTGGTGTTGGTTACACTGCCATTGGTGTGCTAATGGTATAACACATACAGGTGTGGAAAATGACATCATATTGGTGCCATACCGGTATGATATATATACTGCTATTGTACATATTCGTGGTGTATACCAGTATAATACTGATCCATCGTATGGGTACGATACATACACATACACAGATGTCAACATGGCATCATACTGGTGTCATACACCTGATGCCTGGAATACTGCTATCATACTGCTATCATATCGGTGCCATACTGGTGCCAGACTCATGTCAGAAAGGGAGTATCACACCAAGCTTGAGTTTTGCGGAACACATCGACCATATCACAGCTCACAGCTAACGTAACGTAACGTTTTATTTTATTTATTTATTTTCCCAAATGAAACTCAACATCAACTACTACAGCATACGACTATCGAATGCATAAAACACCGCCGTATATATCCATACCATATACACGGGAATACAGCCCTCTAGCGCCCCTGGCGTATCATGCATGCCTGTCAAGTTGATTTTCAACCACTCCGTCAGTCGTACGTACTCACGGCTGACGTTTGTTGTAACTATTTAACATGAAAAAACAATAAAAGTTACGCTGGTCGGTCAACAATAAACGTTACGCTGGTCGGTCGGTCTCTGTCGATTGGTCGGTAACTCACGCGTCAAGAGTTCGAAGGCGACGGCATTGAAGGTGTTCATCGAGGCGGATGCCAGCTCTTCGTCTTTGGCACGTCTCTTCATGCAAGCTTTTCGCATGTCCTGCCCGATGTTGACCTAATAGCCCGAGAAAAATCCGGCAGAAAGGGGGGGGGGGCATATATATGCGTGTGACACGAAACACGTTAAAAAGAGAAGACAAAAAACAAAAAAAGACAAGAAAAAGAAGAAGAAAAAGACAGACAAAACAAAAGACAAAACAAAAGGACCAAAAAAAAAAGACAAAAACAAGGACAAAAATACGACACAGTAGTAGTAACGTAATACCGAGAGATGTCGAAGTTGTTCATTCGTTCGTGAGAGATTCGCGGTTAACCTAATAACCCGCGCAAAATCTGGCAGATTATGACACGGAGCACGTCAAAAAGACAAAAACAAAACAAAACAAAAAAAAAGACAAAAAATACGACACAGCAGTAGCAAAGTAATACCGAGAGATGTCGAGGCTGTTCATTCGTTTGTGAGAGCGAGCGATTCGCGACAGGTCGAGAAAAGTACGCAGAAGAGAGACCGTCAAGTCGAGGAGGAGGAGGAGGAGGAGGAGGAGGAGGAGGACGAGGAGGCAACAAAGTCGAGGAGAATATATATTATACATAAGAGATACAACAAAAACTATCTGCGAGAGGAAAGAAAAAGGGAACGGGCCGGCTTCATTCACATCACCGCATATTATACCAGCCGCATACAACAGACATACAAAACACACGCACGCAACTGGATGGAGTGGTGGGTCTCGAGACGAGAGAGGAAAATGGTAAGGGTTGCTTCGAGACGCCGCAGGTACTCCCCTCCCCTCGCCCACCCCGACCCGACCCCCCACCTCACCCCACCCCACCCACTCCGGTCTGCCCCGCGCGGGGGCAGCCGCGGAAGAGACAAGAGTCAAAAAATATTTTGGATTGTGAAAAAAAAATGGCAAAAATGGCGGGAAAAAAATATATGCAAAAGTAGCAAACAAATGGCAAAAATTGCAAACAAATTGCAAAAATGAAAGCTAGAGAGGGTCCCCGAAAAACAAAACCATGTTACGAGTACAGCTGTACGTAGCTGTCGCTACGTAGGGGTTCGCGCAAGAGGAGAGGATATTTTGGGATTTGGTCAAGTTGTATGTATGTATGTTTGCCTTGTTTGGTGGATGTCGACCGACGGTCGACCGCCGCTTCAGCCACCTCGAAATGTGGTCTTGCTCGTGTCAATTAGTGGGGGGAATGCTTTTTTTTTGGGCAGTTGAGCTAATAAAGGCAACGACCCCGTGGGGGCTGTATATCATACTGGCTGTACAACATGCATGGTCGAGGCATCACATCGTATGCACTTGCAAAATATCACTCTGTCCCGATATATAAGCATATTTTTGATTGAAAAATGATGTACAAACGGTGCTTATATTTAGGGACATAGTGGTACGAAATAAGAGTGGAGTTTCCACGAGATTCCCCATCTCGCAACTGACCCGTGTATTTCTCATTTGTTTCGCCCACACATATTATACATATATAGAACACGATAATAACATAATAACAATGTGTGGTATTATATGCGTTGCCATCCTACTATGTACAGCAGTAGTCTGTCACCTTAATATATACGTGCGCGTATAGTGGTCGGGGTGATGGTTGTCGGTGCCGAGGTGTCCCTTTTCTACTTTTTTCTTTTTTCGTCTCTTGAAAAGCGCACTTCAGAGCAGCAGCAGCAGCAGCAGCAGCAGCAGCAGCAGCAGCAGCAGCAGCAGCAGCAGCAGCAGCAGCAGCAGCAGTGAACAAAACAAATAATACTCTGTTTAGAACCTTCGAGTGAGTACAATTCAAAATTAAACTATTACTCGTACATAGTAACGAAAACCTGGACGTTCACACATATTATATACCAGGTATATACCAGGTACATATAAAATGCCAGGTGCCTGGTATCCCGGTATGATATTCATGCATATCTTCGGTGTAAATATATCTCCGCGTACAGCGTGAATGAGCGCGGAACGCACAGGGGGAAGGGCCGGCAAAAACAACCCCCCCCCCCCCCCCCCCCCCCCCCCCAACCCTACACACACAAACACGGGGGAACATTCGCGCGCGAGTCCCACAAAAGGTGACGCTGCCATACTATTAGAACTGGGGTTGAAGTCTTCTCTCGATAAAAAAATCAAGGCACGAACCATGGCGGGGAGGAGGGAGAAGCGCCTATATATGGTACTCGTGGTGAGAGGGTTTATGCACAGCAGCAGCAGCAGCAGCAGCAGCAGCAGCAGCAGCAGCAGCGGCAGCAGCGAAAAGCACACTTCGAGCCACAAACTCGCCAGTTTAGACAACGAAGACGCGGATCTCCGCAAAAAAAAACTACTCCACGAAACCACTTTATAATATTTACTAAAACTGTACCAGGGTAACTGCTGTGCCTGGTATACACGAAAAAACAAACCTATCAAAGCCAACAACAAAGAACCCCTGTGTCCCAAAATATAGGCACATTTTGTACACTAATATGCAATAAAATCGATGCTTATATTTCGGTACAGAGTGGTTACTAGTGATAGTCGGCTACTTGATAAAAAAGAGTCGGGCAAAACTCACAGCTCCATTGCCGACAAAATCGACGGGTTAACGTGAAGACGCGATTGAGGCATTGCAGGCAGCAGCCTTACCTGCTGCTGCTGCTGCTGCTAAAACGCGAACGATGGGCTATGATAGATTGACACACGGGACACACATTTGGAAGGTGGGAGTGTGGTCGGTGAACTTAAGCTCTATTTTTTTTACCAATCCGCTCGAGGATTTGAAAAAAAAACAGAAATTAAGAAAAACAGGTTTCGTACTACTACAGTTGTACGTATAGACATACATAAATGTAAATACATACAGCAGTACTTTGGTTGTGCTTTTTGTTTGTTTGTTTCTGTTTCAGGCGCTTCACTTTTTTGTTGTTGTCCGTGCATTTCGCGATTGTTCGTCGTCGTCTTTGTTATTGTTGTTGTTGCTGTTGTTTGTTTCTGTGAGCCTGAATGTTTGAATTTTCGTCTTGTTTCTTCCGTAAGCAAAGTGCCTTCACTTCGCTTTCTTTCCTAGCCATCGTATATAGCCCGTCGCGTTTTGTTCGTACACACATGTATGTATGCGCGCGTTTTGTTCGTACACACATAGATGTATGCGCGCGTTTTGTTCGTACATGCTGGAGGGTTTGTGTGTGCGGCTGTGCGTTGCCTCGACCCCCGTGCCGCTTGTTCCTTGATTCTTGTGCTACATATATTAAAAAAATAAATAAAAAAACAACAGCTGTGAGCTCGAGGATTTCGTCGAAACTCATCTTTGCTAGCTGAGTGTAATACTTCGATCGCGCGTACTTACGGATTTTATATGTCCTCATGTAGGATGTACATCCCGTATGAGGGGGACACAATCTGAGGCTGTAGAATTCAGGAAGTGTGTGTCTATTTGTGGGGGAAGGAAAAATTAAATTAAATTAAAATTAAAATTAAACAGTCTGAAATAAACGTACCAGGTATACTATAGTGTTCCGACGAGTTTACGTGATAGAGGGGTTCTACTATTTGTAGCCATGTATGGTATATAAGAAGAGGTGTGTGAGGACAGGTTGTGGAGTAAAACTTAAAAGCACCCGGATGAATTTTTAATTTATGAGTGATTTGGGTTTTTTATAGTGTGCATTATTTATTTGTACCTATGAGGTATGTTTAGTGGCAATTATTATAGTAAGAACAACAACAACGTTTTATCCTTTATAATTGTTAAATGGGGGGGCAGGGGGGGGGGGAGACATATACATACAAGGGTATGAACCAATCAACCATGTTGACAGGAGGTATGTTAAAATCTAGTATGAATTTTCAGGGGTTTTTTGGGGGGGAAATTGTTTGTAACGAGTAAATAGTGGTTAATCAGACGATTTTATTATAATAGCAGTATTATATTTACACCAGCAGCAGCAGCAACCTAACATTCCGTGTTATTCGTTGGTTGGTTTGTTCCTTCTTCAAGAAAAGCGCTCCACATATATTTTAACAATATTGTCCATTCATATATATATGCTTTTTTTACGTACGCTTTTGTACGTACTACTGTATGTACATCGTAGTGGTCTTCCTTCGTTTTTTGTTCCTTCCGTCATTTTTTTTTGCGGTTGACACACCCTTGCATCGTAGGGGGGCAAACGTAGTAACAATATACTTCGAATACTATCTCGGGGGACCCTCGTAAATAAGACCCACGGTAAACAGAAAACAAACTATATACCTGGTATATGTTTAACCTATTTTTACTAACAAATATTTGGCCCTATCTACTACTAATATGATCCACCGTAATCAGAATTGTCCGTGCGTTTGCTTGCGTGTATATTATAACCCTGCTTGGATTTCAAAGGCGAACATTTGACGGAAATAAAGGGACGGCCTACAGCGACGGCCGCTGATGGGGTGATCGGAGGGATGATACAAACCGGTGTGGTGTACCCCCTCCCGAGATACAATGCAAGGAGGCGTACGGCACACGGGCGCAGCATGATCCCCCACCCGCACGCACTTTTGGGCGCTCACACTCCTCGTTTCAATCGTTGTTTTCGTCGCTATCCGTTATACCCCTTTTACACCCCTTGAAAAGGGTCAGTATAACAGTTTCGTGGTTCTCATAGCGCAGATTTTTTTTTTTGGTGACGCTTTCGGTCGCTGCGCGGCTGGCTGGCTAGCTGGCTGTGCGTTGCCTCGACCCCCCCCCCCCCCCCGCGCGCTCCCTCACCTCCCGCGGGCTGCCTTTGGTCAGGAACGTCTCTTCGATGCCTCTTCCCAAGGCTAACGCCACCGCCGCCGCCGCCGCCGCCCTGTCCCCCCCGTGACCACCGCTATCTTCACGAGCGGCCTCTTGATACCTGTGCGCCATCGTTGCAGAAGTAGGCAACGATCGAACCGAGAGGAACAAGGGGGGTACTTATTATTAATACTTGCTTGTCTTAGTCCTTTAACCATTGACCACGCATCCCCTTCGAGACGGGGGGGGGGGGGGAGAGGTACTTCATGCTCCGGGCATGGGCCCGTAGTCGCATTGTTCACGCGGCGTGCACGGCGCGCTCAGCTTCAGTCCGTCCAACGTCGTGCACGGCCGTTATGCGCATGCTCTGAATCACCAATATACACATACGTGCATATCACATTCGGCAATCAGAGGTGGGGGGGAGAGAGGGTGGGGTAGCCCCACGAGCGTTCCCGTGCGGAGCTGGGGTGGGGGGGGCGGGCCGTGCTCATCTGTGTTGCTCTGCCCTTTGGTCACTGACAACGCAAATCCCATTCGAGACGGAGCACCACGGGGCGGGAAGGGGGGGGGCGAAGGTAGCCCAGGGGGAGGGGGGTACTCATGTCGTGCATGGCCGTAGTCGCATGACCATAATCGTATGGCCACAGACCCTCGCATCCCTACACTGCCGGGGGGACGAGGCACGTTGGGTTTCCACCAACCACCACAGGCATAAAAACATTGCTTGTTCAAACCAAAAGTGTGAAGCGTTATCTGTATCCCACTCAGGTTGCAAAAATGAGATTCGACAAAATCCTCGATCTCACAGCTGTTTTTTTTTTTTTTTTTTTTTAAATAAATATAGGAGAAATGAACCCTGTTGGTTAGGCGTATCATACGTACGTATACGTCGTATAGCGTTATTGATACTCGTATATAGGAGAGTTTAATTGGTGCAACCAGGCATGTTATGTGTATGATATAATATGTACTACTCTGTCCCGAAATATAAGCACCGTTTTGATTGAATAGTAATGTAAAAAATGTGCTTATATTTCGGGACAGTGGTATGATACAACGTTTTCACGATTCGGACGCGTGGCAAAAAAAAAAAACGGCAACAACATCCCACGGTAGGTAGGGGGTTGGTTGCAGTTAGCTTTTGCCTTCTGAGGCAATAATTAGTTAGTTTTTGTCAATCTGAGGCAAAATTTAGTTAGTTTTTGCCATCTGAGGCAAAATTAAGTTAGTTTTTGCCTTCTGCGGCAAAAAATTGGTTAGTATTTGCCTTTGGAGGCAATATTTTTTTCTGACCGGTTGAGCTCCTCAAGTGACCAGCAACTGCCGGTTACCGGGTATATATATACGAGTGTTACCATTTTCACTATTGGAATACTCCTACTTGTAGTATAATTGTTTTAGTACTACTTTTTAATACGAGCGCATACAAAAGTCGGCCGGGTAGCGCGAAAAAAGAACTTCAACTTCTTCGAAGTTCATGTTTCGGTTGTGGTGAGAGGCGTTGAGCTCAAGAAACAAGCCACCACCCCTTTAAGGCAAAGGCATTGCTCGAAAATAGCACCCAATTTTATGTGCGTATTATACATACATACGTACGTATTGTAGCTCCTAATTTTTCCAGGAGGCTCGCCGCAGATGGAGCTGACACTATAAAGACCTGGTATATACCATTAAATACCTGGCAGTAGTAAAGTCACCCCAAAAAATGTTTTTTTTTTCTAGAAGAAAACCAAAAATGCCCTGTTCCTGTTGGGGACTTTACTTCAACAGGGGGAAAAAAAAGTGGCGATTACAGCAAAATGGCCTCTGCGTGACTCGGGGATGATGGAAAAAAAAATTGGTGTCCGAGTTACAATGCAAGGAGTCGTATACGGTAAAGGAAATCCAATAAAAACAGGATAATAAGAAAGCCAGGCTGATACTGAGAGGGAAAACAATAAATTCGAGAGTGGTTATCTTGGGATTAGTGTAGAAAGCACCCTCTCCCTCAAATAAGAAATCCAGCGACGCGTGCTGCGGTAGAGGTAGCACTTTTTGGCTGAATCGTTTTCTGAACGATCGGGCTCCTTACGAGCCCAAGTTGGTCGGACTTTCATTTTTGTGACGACATATGTTTCAGAGTATATTTCGGTCATGAGACTTCTCCTCCGGCAGCACTTTTAGTTTCCTCCAAAATCATTTTTTCGGTGAGGTATATATGACGCTCCTTAAAGTGAGGAGCTCAGAAAAAAAACATGGTGCACCTCTATCGTAGCATGCGTCCAAGCCTGGACAAGCTTTCCTGTTTCTTCTTATAATTACGGGGGGGGGCATAGTAAACACTAGTAAATAGGACCTAAATATGGTTAGTAAAAATAGGTAAATACATAGGTTTATAGATGTACCGTAGGCTCTATTTACTAGTATTTACTATGGCCCTCCGTAGTACTGTAGGTGTCCTGTACTACTACTACTACTACTAATACTACTACTACTACTACTACTACTACTACTACTACTACTACTACTACTGCTACTACTACTACTACTACTACTACTACTACTACTACTACTACTACTACTACTACTACTACTACTACTACTACTACTACTACTACTACTACTACTACTGTGTATATAGTGTAGAGCACGGGACGCATGCTACGGTAGAGGTGCACACCTGCATTCAGGACATTTGCCTTTGAAGGGTGGCCACTCGAGGAGTTCTCTATACCTCACCCCGAAAAACACGATTTTCGACGAAAATAAAAGTACGACGACGTATACATATAGAATTCTACAAGCCTCAGATTGTGTCCCCCTCATACGGGATGTACACCCTGCATGAGGACATATAAAACCCGTAAGTACGCGCGATCGAAGTATTACACTCAGCTACGTAGCAAAGATGAGCTTCGACGAAATCCTCGAGCTCACAGCTGTTGTTTTTTTTTTTTTTTTTAATTTTTCAAATATACCCGATGAGCAATATCATACCAGGGTATGGCCTACTGGGAGTATACAACGAACAATATTTCAAAACGAGAATGCAAGTGCGACCATTTGGGGTTAAGGAGCCCGGTCATCCAGAAACCATTTCAGCCAAAAAAAGGTATACCTCTATCGTAGTACGCGCCACGGGCGCACCGTGATCCTGTGTGCACGGGGATGCTGGGGGCTCACGCTCTTCGTAGTCGGGGTTGAAAACACCGAAGTTATCGTTGTTTTTTTGGTTCGCGGCCTCGGGGGTCCCGTTGAGTAACCCTGTTGCTTCTTACAGCACTCCCCACGTAGCCTACACAGTTAAAAAAAGTCAACCAGAGCCGAAAAACTTAGCCCACACTAATTCCAAGTAGTTTGTCCCCAACTCCGTGGGACCAGTTCCTTGAGCGGTTCAAAGTCAATCAAAAGCCACCCCATTTGCCATCTGTGAACATGATGCAACACTACTTCCAACTCGTTTGTCGCCCGAAAGACAGCCGTAGTCATATGACCATAGACCCTCGCATCCCTACAATGCCGGGACGGAGCACGTTGGGTTTTCACCAACCAGGCAGGACTGCTGGGGGGGGGGTACTCGTGCTTCCTACGTGGATCAGACTACAGAAAAAACACTACTACGGAGGACCCTAGTAAATAGGACCAAATATTGTTAGTAAAATAGGAAAATATGTCGGTTTTTGTGCGTACCCTAGGTCCTATTTACTAGTATTTACTATGGTTCCCCGTACTACAATTGACGGGGGACCATAAATATTGGAACAAAGCAGGGCCTACGGTACACCCAAAAATAGCTCCTACGAAACATTTCCGGATAATAGACGAGGTTCTAGTTTTTTTCTCTCTCCGCTTTCGGGCGCGGGAAGGAGGGGTGGGGTGCCTAATGTCGGCTTAGCCGAACCCGAACGCAGAGGCGGCAATCAGTCGCCGCTGCCGCCAAAAATAATTTGGTACCGCCAGAAGCAACAACAACAACAACAAAAACTTACCAGGTGTGCAGGGCTTTTCATGGATCAAGTCAACCCCCGCAGATCAGGTCGGGTCGAGTCGGGTCGGGTCGGGTCGGGTAAGAATGATCTGATCTGACGCGACCCGTGCGAGTTGGAAAACACCCTGATCCGACCCGACCCGACCCGATTCGACCCGTGGTATTGAGAAACAACTTCGTGATCCAACCCGCGCATTGACTCATCGCGCGTGAAGGGCCATGCTTTTGTACAACTGTGTGGGCTACGACGACCTTTTTCGGAGGGTCATATATATAATATGCCCATAGTTGTAGAATGTCGAGAGGTTCAGGAAGTTACAAAAGAAAAAAAAAGAAGAAACTAAAAGAAAAAGAAAAGGCGATCGATCTTATTTATAGATCGAGAATGGGTCCCAGGGTGAGAACGCACTCACGCAAAAGCGGATACAAAAAAAAAAGTTTTACTACGTATTAATATGTTCACCCGTAACTACTGTATGTACAAAAACATTTTTTTTTCCAGAAAGCGTCCCCTACTCCGATTTTTAAAAAAAAGCGCACCGCGAGGGGGTGTGTGATACGCAGTACTACTGCTTGTAGTGGGCCATAAGGCTTTGTTGGGGGTCGCTGCCGCCAAAAACACAAGCTGCACCACAGGACACATGCTTTTGAGGCATAGAGGTATGTAGCACCAAAACATGTTTTGAGGTTCCTCTTCACTGGAGGGGCTCTATGCTATTACTAACTAGAAAAAACACATTTTGAGAGAAAAAAAAAAGAATGCCTACGTAAGGGCCCGTTTTAACGAAGAAAAAAAAAAAAAACAATTTGGAAAAAAAAAAAAAAAGCAAATCCGCTTTTCATTGGTCATAACCCGCACCACCACCCAAGATTATACCCCAAGGTCCTAATATGTGGTGCTGGTGCGTGTGTTGACCAATGAAAAGCGATTGTTTATCGTTATTTTTCCAAATTGAATTTTTATTTTTCCAAATTGAATTTATTTTACACTCGTTAATATGGGCCTTAATCCGATGAACTATGGCCTAACTAACTATACAAACGAAGCACATTGTAGAAAAAAAACGACGGCATTGCCACGATAAGGAGCCCCGTTCGTTCAGAAAACATTTTAGCCGAAAAAGTTGCTATACCCCTATCGAGGCACGCCTCTGAAGGTGTTGCACAGCCAGTAGCGAGGCTTGGTTAAGCTTGGCTTGGCCTGACCGGTAAATAAATGAGGGTTTCCACTACTCGGGGTGGCGTGTGCGGCAACGTTCGGCCTTTTAGGCAGAGCTCGCGCTATTGTTGTTGTTGTGTGATCCACGACAAAGAGGGAGGACACAACACAACACAACAAAACGTGCAACGAAACATCAACACCAGCACCGCGGCATCAAACGCAAGAACAACAACAACAAACCCAACTATTATCACACATCAAACAGCAACAGTAACACCAACATAACAACGAAAACAACAACAACAACAACAACAACAACAAAAACACACCAAAACTACCACCAAAACCGCCGCCACCACCACCAACACCAACACCACCACCACAACCACCACCCGGTAACAAAGAAAGGCATGCCGAGATGCTGATAAAGTGTTGTGTCTCTCACCTCATAACCTCTTCGATAAACGCGATGTTTTCGGCGCACCATCTCTTCGCCAGGAACTGCAGCCACAAACAAATCAACGAGGGAAAAACGGTGGGTGGGGGGGGGGGGGAAAGACGTTCTTTTTAAACCTCCAGATGGGGCGGGCGGGCGGGTAAGAAGCGGGTAAGGCGCTTCAAGGGAGGCTCAGGGGGAAAGAGGGGGGGGGGGGCGTACTCATTTGTTGTTGCCTTTAGTCCATTTGACCATTGACCACGCCATCCCTTTCGAGACGGAGCAGGGGGGGGGGGGGGATTCAAGGGGGGGGGGGGGGAGGGGGGGGGGGGCTGTACTCCGCTTTCCTCCAGTCATGCATTGGCGCGTGTTCATACTGACCCATAGACCCCATCCTGGGGAGGGGAGATGGTGGGCGAGGGCGGGAAGTGGGAAGGGAGCGCCCGAGCGGGGGGGGGGGGGAGAGGAGGGGGAGGGAGAGGGGGGGGGGGGAGGGAGGAGGGGTGGCAGGGAGGAGGGGGGGAAGGGAGCGGGAGTGGGTGGGGGGGAGGGGAGGAAGGAGAAGAGGACGAACAAAAACAGTCGTCGGAATATACGAGGCGGGGAAATAGCACCAAGGTCCTCGGGTGCTGCCTGTCCGGACTATATATAGTGTAACCATTGACGCAACGAAAAAAGAAAACCCACTAGGAAGGGGGCAGTGATGGCCGGGGCGTTTTTCCTGCCACGTCATATGTCAAATGTATGTTTAGTCTTACGTATGTATCGTGTTACAACCCCCGCTCACTATGTACTATACTGCTGTATGCGCGAGATGAGGACATGACTCCCCGCTGACGGGCAGTCGCAAAAACTCAATTATTTTTGCTTCCGCGATAATATTCACGCATATAGTCTATGACCCACCTATACCCTGACCCCCCCTGCTGTGTGAATAGTCTCTGCACGAACACTCGCGGAGATTCTCCTCTGACTGCTGCTACCGCTGTGCGGGTATGAATATATAGATGAAAACGGGAAATGCATCAATATACGCTCGTGAGGACCAGCCAGTAGTCCAGTCACAAAACGAAGGTATTGCGATTTGTTCCCACGGCGACATTTCATGTGTGTAGCATGTGTCAACACCACTAATATATATATACTTCAGTATATAATATATACCGCCGTATGTATGTACGAGTATACACTCGAAAGGGCGAGACCACTTCAAGTGGGGGTAGTTCTGAACGGCCAGCGCATAAAAAAAACAGGCTTGTCACGTTTTTATGCCTATCGGGCCGATTGGAGCACCGCCACGGTATATAACGAGCGCACTCAACATTCACCAACGTTGCCTTACGGTAGCGAGCGTACTCAACATTTACCACGTTGCCGTACGATAGCGAGCGTACTCAGCATTTATCACGCTGCGTTACGGCAGGGGGGGAGGGGGGAGGGTACTCATGTCATGCCGCTACAGTGCGGTACCGGAGAGAGTAATGCCACAATAGGGGGTATAAACACGCCTCTACAGTGCTGTAGGGGGGGGGGGGGTGCACTCCTGTCATGGATGGCCGTAGTCGCATGCATGACCATATAGACCCTCGCATCCCTACAAGGGCCGGGACGGAGCACGTCGGGTTTTCACCGACCCCTAGGGCATAAAACAATTCGCTTGCACTGTTTTATAACCAAGAAGGACCGCCGCGAGGTGTTCGGGCGAGAGACGCACAAAGGGTGGGGCGGTGTGTATCCTACGAAAAAAAACGCTTGTGAGACGGACTATCTTGCATACGGATGGATGACAACATCGAATTCATGATACTATTACGATTGGGGTGGGGGGGGGGGGGGGGTGTAATCGATATTCATGCATGGCCGTACTGTAGTTGTATGACCATATACCCCCCTCGCATCCGTACAATGCCGGGGCGGAGCAAGTCGGGTTTTCACCGACCAGGCAGACATTGAAAATATGTTTCAACTTTTGATGACACGAGGAGCTCCGTACCGCCTTTTTATCACCGGGGGTGATAGCATAACAACACCCCCTAAGACGAATCTCCAAGCTGATTTCCTCCAAACAAGGGAGAGATGCAATCGCCGGGCGACTCGCCTATGCAAAGGTCTCGACGAGAAAATTCCCGGAATTTCTACCCAGGGGGTGTGATAAATTATCACCCCGTGTGATAACTTATTACCCGTTAAACCAAGACTTTTTGGGGACTTCTTTTTGGCGAACCCGTGGGATAAACTAACACAGGCCAGACAGTGCTATATAATATACCGTTTTTTTTAACCCTAAAGTGGCTTGGTTTTGTCATGGCTGAAGGGGATAAAGGGGCGTAGTGTCGAATGTTAAATATCACCCCCCGTATCCCCCTCCCCCTCCCCCCCGAGTAAATGTCACCGTGCTCCATTTCGAAAGAGATGCGCGGACAATGGTCAAAAACGACTAACAAGACGAAATCAACAAATGAGTAACCCCCCCGCTCCGTCTCGAAAGAGATGCGCGGACAATGGCCAAAAACGACTAACAAGACAAATCAACAAATGAGTACGCCCCCCCCCCCCCCCCCCTCCCGAACTTAAACGGAACAAAACCGAAGGAGCAAAAGTATCACACTCCCTTCCTTCCTTCCAGAGTACAAGGGGGAGGGAGTCTCGAATTAACTTTAGTGAAATCCTACCGCATGATCCTTTCGTGAAACTCTCTCCCCACAAAAAACTCCGGAAGAATATCCGCAAAACAAAAAAAAGTTGCTCCCGGCGCCACCGGTTTTGGTGGCCACTCATTTACCACACATGCATGCATGCACACCAGGCAGGCAGGCAATTAGGAGAATGGAGTGCGTTGTGAAGAGGTCTGATTGAGTTCGGTACAGCCAGCAGAGGGGTGCGTGTGATCGATCGATCGATTTTTTTTTTTTTTCAGCGCTCGTTTTTTTCTCGACGACGATGATGATAAGGGGTGCGTGTGCACAAATGCTCCGAGTATCGAACCCCGAAATACTTCCCGAGTACATACCCGAAGTACCTGAAGTAACTGTATCTCCAATACTCCTTACTTTACCCCACAAAGTACTCGGGAGCATCTGTGTGAGGGTGCTAATGAAGTCGAACGTTTACGGTTTTGGAAGGGCTCTTTTTTTTCTCTCGAACCAGGTATTATTTCTGAAAACACTGCTGTTCGTTCGTCGTTGTTGTTACGTAGTTGAATATTTTGTTGGCGAACAAAAAGAAGAAAAAAAAACGTTCCCGTTCTGGTTCGTAGGGGAAAAAAAAAAAAAAAAAAAAAGCGCGCGCGCGCGCTGAATAAACGAGGGCGCTGAAGAAACGATCCCACCGCTTTGTGCGAACTCAGCGCTTGTGGGAACTCAGCGCTTGTGGGAACTCAGCGCTTGTGCAAGCTCAGCGCTTGTGCAAGCTCAGCGCTTGTGCAAGCTCAGCGCTTGTGCCAACTCGGCGCGTTGTGCCAACTCAGCGCTTGTGCAAGCTCAGCGCTTGTGCGAAATCAGCGCGTTGCACCAACCCAGCGCTTGTGCGAAATCAGCTATTTCTACGGCACCAGTAACTATTTAATAGCAGAACCGAACGGCATCAACAACGTGCTTTTTTCACCGCCACCGCCATGGCCGTGTGCTTGTGGCACTGCTGCTGTGGGCATCTAATCTGCGCCTGGCTGGGCCTGTGCCAGTACCACCGGCAAAAGTCGGGTAGGCACCTCGAGCGCGCCGTCACTGACGAACGCACGCCGCAAAAAATCAACCATATCATATAGCTTGCCATTCGCAAATCCCCCCGCTCTAATGATATCTCCATGTATAACGCCTTACGCTTATAATAGTACGCAATCATGGCGCAAAAAACCCTTCCAGAACATACAGCTTGCAATTCGCAAAACCCCCGCTCTAATTCTCTCTATATAACGCCTTACGCCGAGCACGCAATCATGCCGCAAAAAAAACACCCACAACTTAAAGCTTGCAGTTCGCAAACGCCCCCGCTCTCTCTCTATAAAATAACGCCATACGCCTACTAGTAGCACGCAATCATGCCGCAAAAAACCCATCTCATCCAAAATGTACAGCTTGCCGTGCGTAAAAACAAAGCCAGCCCCCTCTCATCTCCCCACCTTATACGCCGAGCGTGCCATTACCCCGCAAAAAAACACCATATCCCCCCCAAAAAAAGATAGCTTGCCATTTCGTAGAGTCGTAAAAACTTCTATATCATATACTCGCATAATATATATGATATATAGAGCCGTATTACACCGAGCACGCAATCATGCCGCAAAAAACCCCATCAAAAACACAACAGCTTTTGCCGCGAGTAAACAAAGCCAGCCCCGTCCCATTTAATACCTTACGCCGAGCGCACCATTACCCCGCAAAATACATACTAAGTAACAATAATAATAAAAACAATAGCTTGCCATTTCGTGAAGTCGTAAACTTCTATCTGGTACTCAAACTTCGCATATCTTATACTCGTATAAATAGCGTCGTATTACATACACCGCAAGCACGCAAATCCCGGCGCAAAAAAAAAAAAACACCCAAAAAAAGTAAACCAGGTAGCTTGCAATTCGCAGACACTCCTCTCTCGTATAGCGCCGCCTTACACCGAGCGTGTAATCAATCAGTCAATGCACGCCGCAACCAACATAAAAACGAAAAAAACAAAGCTTGGGGGGGCAATTTCGTTCGAATTATTATCTCTACATAACGCCGCAAAAATCAGCGACATATGCGTTTTGCCGGGGTCCTTAAGTCTCTCCCGCCCCCAACCCCCCCCCCCATGCCGCATCTGGGCAAGGTGCATCATCCGCCGCCCAACGGCCACCCCCCCGGTACCCGCATTGGTAGGGATGCGAAGGGGTCTGTGGTCATACGCACGGCCGTGCACTGAACAATGAGTACCGCCCCCCCCCCACCGCCGCGCGCGCGCTTGGTGCTAGCAATGTCTGCCTGGTCGGTGAAAACCCGACATGCTCCGTCCGGGCATTGTAGGGATGCGAGGGGGGTCTATGGTCATACGACTACGGCTAGGGCCGTGCATGAACATCGAGTACACCCCCCCCACCCCGCGCGCTCTCTTTAGAGCCGAACGCGCGCGCGTGCGTCACTGACACACATGCACGCCGCAAAAAGTGAAACGGTGTGGTATGCATATAGATACAGCTCTGCAATCAGGGAGTCAGTCCCTCGCTAAAGCCCAACGTCCAGGCGAGACGGTGAACACGATAGACAGGCAGCACGCCGCAATCAACGATAAAGCTTGCAACACCTCGGGGACGGATGATCTCCACTGTAGAAATCTGAGGGCAGATATCATAGATCCCTGATCTGTACGTATTATACCGGTACACGATTTATATCATGCTGCCGCCGGGTGGGAGCCGTACAATCTGCACGACCTAGGGATGTTTCTTGGGTTGGAGCTGTACTACAGATACATCATACAGATCCTGTGCAGCACCTCACAATGGCAGGCTAGGATCTGGATGATACATCTGCAGATGATCTGTGGAAGATCTGTGAATGATTTAACGGTGACATATCTGCAGATGATACTGTCCGACGAGCGAAGTGCTGCTTAAAAGCGATAACAGTGCGCGGAACCCCACTGCTGTATGACACGTACATACATACACATGATAGGAATCGGCGATGAAATTAACTAGTGCCAGATCCAGCAAACAACAGCCACCGGTATGTATCACGAAGAAACCCCGCGCACGAAGGCACAAGTGCAAACACAAGTGCAAACACGTCCAGAATACATGTATACTTCGGAGTATATATACATACATATCAGCACCTCGCGGAAATCTGAAAATTAAACAACAAATACCAAAAAGAAAAAGAAAAAAAAAAGAGAGTTCTTCCCTTCGCGGCGTCCCCCGTGGCTTGGTGGGTGCGTCGTCCTCGTGCCGTACTATTATACTGATTATTACTGGGGGCCATAGTAAATGGGGGACCTACAGCACGTGGAACTATAATCAGATTCTAGGTTTTTATGTACAGCAAGCATGCGAAAAAAAAGGGCCAAGACACACGACAAAATAAAACAAGAAGAAAGAGAGAAAAAAAAACTCACACGTAAAAACTACCTGATGTAGTAGGCAGGAATCCTATAGGTATACGAGTATACAACATTTGTTTTTAACTACTCGTATAGCAAGAGAGAGAGAGAGAGAGAGAGAGAGAGGGAACAAAAAAAACAAAACCACTCGCCTGCTTGAACCCCGCGCGCATGTCCTTGTTCCCCAGCACCACCTTCATCTCCTCCATCCCATTCTCCTTGCAGAAGAACGGGGAATCAAGCAGCATGCAGTCATGACCTCGATCATCCCGTCCTCCCGCTGCCCCCCCCCCGCCCCCTTCTCGGGGAGGAGGCGGTTTCGTCGGGGGAGGCGGGGGAGGGAGGAGGGCGTCGTTGAGCGATCGCACGCACGAGCCCAGTAATAGCAGCAGCCAGCGAAACCACGTGCCGCCATCGGTGTCCTCTGTATCGTGCGCCCGGTCGAACGCACACAAGGAGTGGCACGAGGTGGATGATGATGACGATGACGAGGAGGAGGAGGAGGAGGAGGAGGATGGGGGGGGAGCGGGGGGGATGGAGGAGGTGTTGGAAGCGGAGAGAAAGGAGGAGAGGAAGCGGGCAATGTGGGGCGCCTTAGAATCGGCGGTCGCGTCGATGCCAGCGCCGAAAACATCGGCGCTTCCTCGGTCCCCTCGCCCCCCCCCCCCCCCCCC